>CAUYSK010120445.1:0-22472 GCA_963575035.1 Avahi laniger
AAAAAAAAAAAAATCAAACAATCCCATTAAATAGTGGGCAAAAGACATGAAAAGAAGCTTTTCAAAAGAAGAAAGACAAACAGCCAATAAACATATTAAAATATGCTCATTGTCACTAATCATCAAGAAAACGCAAATCAAAACCACAATAAGATATCACCTAACCCCAGTGAGAATGGCCTTTATCAAAAAGTCCCAAAACAATAGATGCTGGGGTGAATGCAGAAAGAAAAGAACACTTATACACTATTGGTGAGAATTAAAACTAGTACAACCTCTATGGAAAATAGTATGGAGATCCCTCAAAGAACTAAAAGTAGACCTACCAATTGATCCAGCAATCCCACTACTGGGTTTTACACAAAGGAGAAAAAGTAATTACACTTGAATGTTTATTTCAGCACAATTCAAAATCGCAAAGATGTGGAATCAACCCAAGAGCCCATCAATATATGAGTGGCTTAATAAAATGTAGTATATATATATTATGGAGTACTACTCAGCCGTAAAAAATGAATGAATACCTTTTCTAACAATCTGGATGGAACTGGAGACCATTCCCCTAAGTATCACAAGAATGGAAAAACAAGCACCATGTGTACTCACTATTAAATTGGAACTAATCAAACAGCACTCATGTGCACAGATAGAAGTAAATATGGATGATGGGCACACTTATAATTTTGTCTTAAGCCATACAAAAGCAATCCATGTAACCAAAACATTTGTACCCTGGCAATATTCTAAAATAAATTTTTTAAAAAGCCAAAAAATATTTTAAGAATTTTTCCATGTTATCTAATTTCAGGGTGTGTTGGCATAAAATTGTTCATAACATCTTCTTCCTGCCTTCTTTATGTCTGCAACATCTGTAGTGCTGATCTCTTTTTAAAATAACTAATATTGTTTACATATGCCTTCCCAAGTTTGTCAGAGATTTATCAAATGTATTAATCATTGAAAAAAACCAACTTTGCCTTGTTGATCCTTTCTAGTGTCAGTTTGCTTACTATTTCTTAACCACTATTCTTATCTTTATTGTTTCTTCCTAATATTTTCTTTGAGACTTTTTTCCCTGCTGTTCTTTTTCTAACATCTTGACTTAGATACTTATCTTATTAATTTAGTACTTTTTCTGTTCTTATATAAACATTTAAGGCTCTAAATCATCCTATAGTTACTACTTCAGATGCATTGAATAAGTTTTGATATATAGTATTTTCCTATCACTCACTGTAAATATTTAAAAATTTCTATTATGAGTTATTTGACACATTAGCTATTAGAAGTGTGTATTTTCCAGACATATGTAATTTTCTAATTATCTCTAGTTTGTGACTTATAACATAACTGCATTGTAGTCAAAGAATGCAATCTGTATATTTCCAGACTTTTGAAAATTGTTGAGAATTGCTTTATGGCCCTTATGGCCCTTTATGGGGTTTATAATTCTTAAATGCATACACTCTATGGTTGTAGATGCTGGGTATGTGTCAATTTATTGTCCTATTTAGATTTACATTCTTACTGAATTTTTCAACAGTTTTATCTATTAATTATTGAGATAAGAATTTAAAAATATCCTATTATGATTGTGAGTTTGTCTATTTCCCCTTTTAGTTAAGTAAATTTTTTCTTTATGTATTTTGAGGTTATACTTTTAGATAGCTCCCTAGTAATTTAAAGTTTTTACTTTACTCTCATTATCTTACATTAATGCTTCTTATTTTTAAGTGTATTTTGTCTGATATTAATATATCTATTAATGTCATTTTGGTTATTATTTGCAGGAAATGTATTTTCTCATCCTTAAACTTTGAACCTTTTTTATCTTTGTATTTATATATATCTCTTATAAATACAAATTTTTTTAGCTTTGTATTTTGAAGTAATCATAGATTCATAGGAAGTTGAAAACATGTTATGGAGAGGTTCTGTGTACTTCATCCCGTTTCCCCTTATGGTTACATCTTACCTAACCATGGTATAATATCAAAACCAGGAAAATGACATTAGTACAACGTGTGAGTGTAGATCTGTGTCATTTTTTCACGTGTAGTTTTGTGTGACTACCACTGCAATCAAGGTACAGAACTATCCCCTTGTCACAAAGATCTAAACAGCCAAATGAACAACATGACTCATCCAATTGATACTGGGTAGCCTTTGTCAGGGCACTTCCTTCCCCTGTCCCGTGGCCATCAGCGTGGTTTGATGGCATATAAATAAAGTAGCATGTGTGGCAGACATGTGGTAGGACTAAATTCAGGAATGTCTGGTTCTAGGGATCCAAATGATGTCATTAGGACACTGCCTCTGCTTCCTTCTGTGTTGGCTTTATTGTGAGATAAGCTTTCTTTATATTGTGGAAAAGAGGGCCACAGCAAGCTTCTGGCTCCCACCATCTTTGCGGCTAGTGATTCCAAAGAAAAGAGTTAGGCCCTCTTTACCTTGATCTGCAAGCTAAATATTAAAAGGACACTGAGTCTCGTCCCTACCTTTGGATCAGTCACTATTATCCAGGGGATGGATACTTTGATTGTCCAGACCAGGCGCTCCTTTATGGTGTGTGAGAAGTAGAATTCCATAACTGTAACTCCCCTCTCCCCACCACCAGAATCATATAAAAAGAAATAGAGGCAGCTCCTAAAATGAAAAGAGGTGGTTCTGTTACTAGAAGAGGGAAGGCGGGCAGAAACAACAGTTGCCCACTGCATCTGTGGTTATGACACACAGCCTGGGTTGAGAATCAGAGTTCTACAAATTCTTCTGGAGAATGTTCTGTTAAGGGCTTAAACTTTCACTTCTACCAGAAAGATTCTCAGACATAAATCTTGAGCCATAATAATCTCTTCACTGAATTTCAGATGTGGTATATATATTTATCTGCAAGACTACTTCCCTAAGGAGTTTCATTATTACCTCAATTTAACACATCTACATCCAAGCTAATCATTTTACCACCAAACCATCTTCTCTTCTGGATTTTGATATTTTAGGCAATTATCCCACCATTATTCAGCCACCTAAATATGAAACTCTGGAGACATTCTTCATACCTCCCATTCCCATCAGTCCAAGTCCTATCAAGTCTTCCTTTGTAATGTGTTTCACAACTCCCCTTTCCTTTCTCACTGCTGTTTTTGAATTCCAGGTTTCATTATTTTAGGGTAATCTTTCTCATTCTAATCTCTACTTTATTTGGTCTGTACACTGATACCAGGTTGATCTTCTCAACATATTGCTAAACTTTCACTTGCAAAATAAAAAATAAGGTTAATTTTCTCAATTGTTTATAAGATGAAGTCCAAAATATTTAGCCTGGTATTTCAAGATCTGTTATAATCTGGCTCCAACCCACTTTTCCAATCTTCTTGATTATTATTTGCTTATATATATCCTGTGATCCAGCCAAGCTGATGTACTTGTCATTCCCCATACATGCTATGCACATTTGAACCCTTCTCTTGTGGACATGTTAGGACCTAGCTGTGGTTAACTATTCTCACACTCATCTCCATGATGAAAAAGCTTGTACTTTATTACTTTGCCTTTAATGGAAAATCTGTACTTTGCAGACTGAAGGACAAAACCATTAACTTGTAACTGAAAATGTTGCTGTGATTACCCAATTCTGGGAAAATTTGTTCTAATCTAACTGATGCTATTTGCTTCTGTAAACCCACTTGCTAAAAGAATCTAATCAAGTCACGTAGCCTAACAGGGGCCTTAGGCAGGTCCCGGACCCAACGGTCATGGAATGTACGATGTAACTTTCTTGCTTTTGTTCTTTGTTCTACTTCCCGCCCTTATTTCACTCCTCCGTGCCCAGTGTCACGTAGCCCTGACTAAAAATAGTATAAAGACTCCTTGTTTTTTTCAACTACCCACTATTCTCTGTACCTATACCCAGACAGGGCAGGGGTGGTCACTGGCCAGCTAATAAAGACTCACAATTTGGCTCAATTTGGTCTCAAGGTGGTCTTTCTCGCACTCTGCTCCATAATAGATACTGATTCCCTTGCCTTGAATGCTTTCCCCATCCTTTTCTCCTTAGCAAGTCCTACCTCTTTTCTTCAAGACCCACATCAAATCTCGTCTCTTCCTGAAAACTTTCTTTACAACTTCAGCAATGTGCTGGCTTCCTCCTCTAAGCTTTTATAGCACTCTTGCCCACTACTCATTTAGTAACAAAATGTGGACACCTCCATCCCTCAGCCATAATCAAATAAATCACTGTGTGTGCCACAAGCTGACTCAGCTCTCTCTGCTGCCAGCTTCCCATACCTCCTGTTCCTCAGGCAGATAGTGCAGTGTACAAGAAATTCCCAGATCCAAAACCAGTCTTGGAAAGTCTAAAGGCCAGAAACCTGGTGTGGATGAGTTTGTGTACCAATGAGGTCATTGAATTGCTGCTTTTGTTTGCTTCCAGGAGTGTTGGCATGGTCCATATCACTGAACTTCTGCTTCACATTTTTCTTCAGTTTCTCCAGTTCATCTGGAAAACAGAGCCCAGTCCAAATCTCAATCCACTTCTCTGTGACCTTGGAATCTTGTTGAGCTCCTGTTAGCCTGTTTCTCTGTTCCCCTGTCAAATGGGAGATGCTCCCAACAAACATCTCTCACAGATGAGTCTGCCACCCTGCATATTTGCTTGCCACTTCTACTTCTGTTGCTGTAAGTTTCTCTTAGGCAGGGATCTGTTTCATTTGTCTTTGTGTCCCCACCAACTAGCACATAGTAGGTACATGAGTCATGTTTTTTAATAAATTTTTTATTTGGGAATAATTTTAGATTTATGGAAAAGTTTCAAAAATAGCACAGTTTCAGTAAACTCTTTGCCCAGCTTCCTCCAACATTACCCTCTTGTATAACTATGATACACTTGTCAAAACTAAGAAATTAATATTGGTACAGTGCTATTAACCAAAGCACACACTCCAGATTTCATAGATGATCCATGAATGTCCTTTCTCTGATGTAGGATCCATCAAAGATACCACATTGAATTGTCATCATGTCTCCTCAATTTCCTCTAGGCTTTTCCAGTTCCTCAGTTTTCCCTTGTTTTTCATGACCATGAGCATTAGTGAGTTTTTGCAGAATGTTCTTCAATTTTAATTTTCTCTGATGTTTTTTGTCTCTAATTTATTTATTTTCTTAATTGAAAAATAAATATTGTATATATTCATCATGTAAAACATGATGTTTTGAAATATTTATACATGGTGAATGAAGCTAATTAGCATATGTCTTACCTCACATACTTATACTTTTTTTGTGGTGAGAACACTTAAAATCTACTCTCTTAGTCATTTTCAATAATACAATACTTTGTTATTATTAACAATAATAATCATGTTGTACGATAGATCTCTTGAATTTATTCCTCTTCTCTAACTGTAATTTTGTATGCTTTGAGCAACATCCCTTTCCCAACACTCAGTCCCTGGTAACCACATGAGTTGTGTTTTGTTAACCAAAAAAATTTCTGCTAAGTTAGACCTTCTTAGATATTTGTGCTAATATGAATCTGCCAATTTTATTTTGTCTCTTGGAGCACAGCACAGTAGACAGTTCTCCACCAAGGGTCAGGTCTTCTTGTCCCAGTCCTGTCTAGACCCTCTTCTTCCTCTTCCTTATAATGCCTCACAGTCAGGCATGAATTACAACATTTAGCTTTGCTATCTTACATTGATGGCTGTTTGTATAGCTCTAAAGATAGAAACTCTGTTATCCCATTTCTTAGACTGTCTATTGCATAGTCTAGTGCACTGAATACACCAGACATTCAATAAAGTTTTCATGATGATGATCTGAGTTTATTGTATGTCTTAGTCCATTTTGCATTGCTACAAAAGAATACTTGAGACTGAATAGTTTATAAAGAGGTCTATTTGGCTCACAGTTCTGCAGGCTGAGCCCTGGCTTCTGGCAAGGGCTTTCATGCAGTATCACAGCATGACAGAGAAGGTCAAAAGGGTAGCAAACATGTGAGAAGAGAAGGAAACCTGAGGGGCCCCCTGGTTTTATAACGATCCATTCTTATAGAAGCTAATCCATTCCAGAGAGAACTAATCCAGTCTCACTGAGAGTGAGAACTCACTCACAACTCCTAGAACAGCACTAAGCCATTGATAGGCATCCACCCCCGTGACCCAAACGTCCCTCATTAGGCCCCACCTCCCAACATTGTCACATTGAGGATCCAATTTCAGCATGAGCTTTGGTGGGAACAAACAAACCATATCTAAACCCTAGCATTGGCTAACACTAAAATATCTTTTAGCATTGTAATAAATTCATTGTAATCAATTTTCTTTTAATTGTATAAGGAAGAATTATTTATCAATCATTCACTGTTAGTTTCTGATTTCTCAATATATCCCTGGACTGTGCCATATTTAGATACTTCCTCTACTTTTTGATGATTTTAACTGTAATTATAACTATGGTGTAACCACAAAAATTAGATTTATAAAAAGGAGGAGTTATTAGCTCCTTTAAATACACAACAAAACAGTCAAGTTGTGGTAAAACAAAGCCCTTTCCTTTTGAAATTTCTGTGTTAATCAATCTTTATTTCTGTCTTATCTATTTTATATATCTTTTTAGGCCTGCTCTAAAAGCCTATTGTTAAATTTTTTATGTTACTAATGTTGTCACATAAAATTATAAAGAATTATGTCTGTTATTTAGACCACAAAGTAAACATAGCTTTATTAGAGTAGTTTAGTTTTAAAAGTAGTAGAGCGACAATGTATTAGTTAGATATAATATGAAGGTAAGATAAAGTTACTTTTACTTCAATCAGGTTATTCTTAGAGACCTTATTACAGAGGTTACTTTCAAGTATTTTGAAATAACAGAAATGATTGTCCACATCTTTGAGGAAGGGAAAAAACCTGAAAGGTGATTTGGTATGAATCCTTAAGGCTACAAGAGTGACAGTAAAGAGGATAGCAGCCTCATTTTACATCTGGTCATGTTACAAATCAGTAGAGCTGGTGGTGGGCTCTGGACTGGCGGTTTTGAAAAACCCCGGGGACTGCAGCTGCATTTGTTGCCAAACTGGAAGTCAGACACACTCTACTTCTGCCAGACTACCAGAACAGAGACATCAGATAAGTCCTTCCAATTTCTACAGAAATGGAGAGAGGACAGAACGAGCCAAACAGAAGGGTCTGGAAATCCATCTTTGTCTGATACTAAAACTTCCACCTTTCAGTCCCCTAAAAGGGCCCTCTTACTCCTCTGTTCCTTTAGGGAGGAGAAATCCTGGATCCTCTATACCTTGGAGTTAAGAAACACTCTCCCAACCTAGTTCTCTCCCCATTTCTGTCAGAGTGTGAAAGACAGCTACACTATCATTTTAGAAACCCAATTTTTATTTTAACTGCTCTGTCTTACTTCAAGTCTGGCAACAAATGCTATTTATTTCCTATATTCACTAAGGAAATAAAATTAAATTGCTCCAGAGGGAAATTTAGAATATGCATAAAGAAGAATGTCCTGACGGCAAGATTTGTTGGATGCTAGAACAGGTTATCAAGAGGAGTTATAGAATCTTCTTTCAGAACCAGCACCAGAGGAAAAAAAAAAAAAAAAACGCAAGCCAGATTCGGAGCTGACTCCCTAGGGTAAGACTGAATTTCCCTTACTACCCTCTGATGCATCAGAATTTCAATAATTACATTGAAAACTCATGAGTTCTAAAGCCTCAGTCCCCAATGCCAGCTGATGGTATTACTTTGTAGCCCTTTATTTGTTCAATAGAGTATGTTATTAACATATCCTAAGGACCTAAACACTTAAACCTAGATTTTATTTTCAGTATTGGACTGAGGTCAACAACACTGAATTCCTATTAAGGACTCTTGGGGAGATTGTCCAAGACACTTTCTCATTTGTAAAAAAAATCAGTAGATTTCCATTCATTTGTACGTTGGACCACATTCTTTCTTCTCTCATCTAACACCTTTTTTCTTGTAATTATGTCTTTTCATTAAAGCAATGTCTGTCTTTTCTTATCTACTGATTCTTTTCTTCTTTTTCAAACATGTCCTTTTAAAAAATAAACACACACTGATCAGAACCTGCCGTTTGTGACTATCTTCCTGTCTCCTTCCTTCCCCTCATGCTTGTGGTCCCTGTCTGCTTCTTCCACTTCTTATCCTCATTGCTCACTTTCAGTTTGGGTTTTGCTTCTTTTATTTACTATAAATGCACAACTTTCCACAATGACCTTTTCTTGCCAAAAGGTACTTTTCTAAGTCCTTTTCCTCCTTGCTACCTCTGGGGAGACATGCAGCTCATGCCTTGAAAGTGATTCTGCCCTTTGTGTCTGGGATACTGCAGGGAGATCCTTCCTCTGTCTTTCTGGCAGTCTCCTCTGCATATCTCTGCTGTCTCTTCACCTCATCTCACCTCTTGTCTGGGGACATACCTCAAGACTTCATCCTTATCCTCTACCTTTTTTCCTCTCTACACCACTCCTTCTTGGAAATGCATCCAGTCTTAAGGCTTTATTAGTCAATAAGGCTTTATTAGTCAAATACTTTTTGCTTCTGACTTCTACGTTTACATCTCCAGCCCCAACCTGTTACCTAGTCTAATGTTTTCAATTGTTCCATTCTCTCAGGGAAAGCTTTATTTTTATAATTTCTCAGATTAGGAAATTCAAATTCATCTTGTACTCTTTTCTCTCATCCCTGCCCTACCTGTATTTCCTAATTGTAAGCAATTCGGAAGCCGACTCATTCATAGATGGGCCGTGCCCACTCAGGGTTACTCATGTGAGCAAGAGTTTTAGGACCATAATGAGTAGAAGGGTAGTATATGAAACTGTGTGGATGTGCGTGTGGACAGATGGGAACATTACCAAATATCAGTCCCTAGAAATTCTCTGCTAAGAGGGACTAAATCCATGGAAACCTTGGAAATGTAACTGGAAAGGTGAGAGGTAAGAATATAGTGTTGAAATAGAAAAATCAAGCTGGAACAAATTTAGAAGCTTAATGATATCAAACTGGCCAGTATGTAGGGAAACAGGTACTTTCATAAATAGCCAGCATACATGTAATTGGATATAACCATGTTGGAAAGAAATTTCAGAGTATCCCATATATGTAAATGCACATACCCTATGACTCAGCAATTTCACTTCCTCATACATATTTATGAAATACTGTATATACCATCATATGAGGAAGAGGGCATGCTTAAGAATTTCATTGTAACCTTGTTAATGATATTAAAACATGGGAAATCATGTTTTAAATGTCCCAACTGGGGAATGTTTTAGTAAACTATTAATCTGTTATATCTATTATTCTAGAATATCATGCAGAAGTCCAAGATTGAGGTAGATGTCCACTAATAGAGAGGCCTCTCCAAAGACATAGTGTTGAGTAGAAAGAAAAAAATGCCTGTTGCAGAATGACATATTATGTTATCATTTCTATAAAAACATACACATAAATAACACCAAAATAGTACATGTTTTTTTCAGGAAGATGTAAGTATATAATTGTGTAATAGAAGATCTACACAGCAAACCTATAAGAAGGATTATTTCTGGGGAGGCAGGAGAGGACTGAGGCTGGGATGGTGGTCACAAAGGACTTTATCCTTATCTGCAATGCAATTTTTTTTAAAATAAGGAAAAGATATATATACATTAATTATGTGGTTGTTAGAGAGAGAAAGTAAGCACAAAGAGGAAGCAGAAAATGAAGCAAAGGTAGAAAATGGAATGGTCAGACATGAGCCCGGGCACAGACAGGTCAAAGGACAGTTAAGGAACTGGTTCTGCAGATACACCATGTCCACTGCAGTGTTCCTCCAACATGTTTTTCAGCATAATTGGCAGGCCCAGAAGTGTCCTTAAAGGAACCAAGTTTTGTTGGAAGAGTGGCCATTGCAGACAGGATTGGTGAAGGGCCAGCAGAAGGAAATAGGGTCAGCAAAGCAGTGGCTGACTAGAGTCTGGGTGTGGTGTAGTGCAGATTAGGTTTGGGCCAGAGCTGTGGTTGGCTAGAAAGAGGTCTAGTCAAATGGGCAGGAGATGTCAGTAGAATTCATAGACAAGGCAGTCTGGAGGATTTGACTAATGAATACATGCCCTGGGTACATATTAGGCAGGAAAGGCTATAGAGCCAGGGCTAGATGCAAATTTCAGGGATAGTTGTCAATGCATTTCTTTATTTCCACGGGTGATTGAAATACCTGCTGCTTTTTACCTTGGACGGTTCAAATTTTTTTGTCTAGTCAGTCCTGTTGTGAGATAATGCTCTGACCCTTTAACCCTCTTGAATTTCTCCCTGATTCTCATCAGAACTGTCAGGTTCTTCCTCTACTTGGAGTATTTAGTAAGTTAATAAATGGCTTCACTATCTTTTTATTCCAAAGCACTCTACATATCACTGCCAAATTAATTTTCTTAAAACATCACTTGTCCCTTATTAATTTATTTAATTAAGAAATGGCAATGGTCCTCTTTTGCCCACAGTCATCAAACTCCTCTTTTTGTTCTAAAAGCTGTAAGTAATGTGAACCATGCTCTTCTTAGCTACCATTACCTTCTACTCCACCCACAATTTGCATCGTCAATTCCTCAGAACACTGGAGTTCAGCTCCCAAGTCCATTTCTGCAAAAATATAGAAGGTCAGTTGTAGACATCAGATTAGTCCTTTGGTATACCTACTTCCCAGTGTGACCTCAAATCATGTAAACTATTGTCATCCAAAGAAAATTGTTAGGTTTTCTCTGCTGCTCACATACTGTTGTTCTTCCTTTCCTAAACCAAGGGAACCAGACCATTCATCCTATTTCCATACCATAACCACAATACTTTCATACTTGCCTCTTCCTTATCTTCAATTCAGGCCAGACTCTTTATGTCTTTGCTGCTGCTATTAGCCAACCCCTCAAAAGCTGTCCCACACTTTTCCATCTATCGACATCCTACATATACTTAATTTTCTTTTTAAATCTTAATAGACTTATGGGGTACAAATTAAATTCTGTTACATGTATATATTGCATAGTGGTGAAGTCTTGGCTTTTAGTGTATCCATCACCCAAATGGCACATTGTACCCAGTAGGTAATTTTTTATCCCTCGCCCTTCTCACATTCCCCCTTTTTGAGTCTCCGGTTTCCATTCTACCATTCTGTGTGTTCTTGTGTAGCCATAGTTTAACTCCCACTTATAAGTGAGAACATGCAGCATTTACTTTTCTGTTCCTAAGTTACTTTACTTAGGATCCAAGTTGTTGCAAAACACATTATTTCATTCTTTCTTATCACTGAGTAGTACTCCATGATGTGTGTGTGTGTGTGTGTGTGTGTGTGTATCACATTTTCTTTATCCACTCATTGATTCATGGGCACTTAAGTTTATTTCATATATTTCTGATTGTGAATTGTGCTGTAACAAACATATTAGTGCAGGTATCATTTTGATATGATGATTTCTTTTCCTTTGGGTAGATAGTAGTGGGATTATAGGGAGATCCTACATATACTTTATTACCTGTCTCAGGTTCCATCTCTATCGTATAGCCCTTTTTAATAACCTTAGCCTATAGAAACTGACTGATCTCTAAATTCCTACAGTATTGAAATACAGCAGAAAGTAACACTATTATATATTTTATCAATCCTTATAGTTTCATGTCTGTATATTTTATCTTCTTAAGTGTAAGTACCTTAGAAATAAGAATGTCTTTACTTTTATTGTATCATCTCTTGTCATTAACACAGTACCTTGTGCATGGTAAACATTTGATAAGTTTTAGATGATGAATTTATTAGATGTATCCTATACTTTTGCACAATGATTCTTTATATATTATATTAATCAAGACTCACTGGGTTGCAAATTGTAATGATCCAAATAAAATTGACTTGATTTAAAAGGCCAATTTTTGGTTCATCTAACTGAAATGGCAGGTAGAGTTCGACTTAAGGCAGAGCTGGATCCATGTACTCAAGTCACATCATTAAGAATCATCACTGTTTCTCCATCTCTCAGTTATGATCCTCTGGGTTAGATCTCAGGCAGTCTGTTGACCATGAATGGCAAAAGTGGCCACCAGAACAGGCTTTCATCTTACCAGCCTACCAACCCAATGGAAAGAAAAAAGCTAAATATTAGGTTGAAATATATGAAATTGCCATTTATGTAGGTAAAAAATGGTTGAATAATTGCAATTTCATAGGTTTCAACCGGACAGTTCCAAGGCTAAAGTTCATTGGTTCGGTTTAGATTTCATACTCATTATTCAGCCAATTATTGTGGTCACTCTCGTTGGCTAATCCTGAGTCATATGCCTACCCACAGAGCCATGTGGACAAAAAGTGATAGAGGATTGATTTCTCAAAGGAAATTTAAGGTGCTATCATCAGAAAAGAAAGAGTAAAAACTGAGTAAGCAAAACACTAGATGTCCATTATGCATATAAGAGACACCGAGTTTACCATAAAGATGAAAAAGCCTAATCTTCAGGGAGCCTCATTTGCATAGGCCATCTAAGACCATGCATCTAATTTTGTATTTAAGTTTTTATATTCTTTTTCTTAAAGAGGGGCCCCCAAATTATATAAGCTTCAGGAGCAACAGTACCTATATCTTCCCCTAATAAAAACACTAAAAAATATTTGTTAAATTAGTAATGAATGTTCCCAACATATTCTTTCCTGTTTTTAGTGGAAATAAATCATTTATTAGATAGTTTATTCACTAAATTCTTCACAATAATTTAATTTCTTATTTTGTGACACTAACAGAAAATAACTTAACATGTCCTTCAGATCTTCCCAAATTTTAGAACCCAGTATCTTAAGGTATTTTTCTCTGCCTCTGTCACAGATCCATTCAGATAAGACCCTTTTTTATTTTTTTCATCTCCTTGAACTTTATTCCCAGATGAAACCTGCCATTCAGTGTCACCTTTCATGAGAGGCCAAGTTTGAAGTGATCATCTCAGGGTCCCACTGTAGTTCCTTATGGAAGCAATAGGAAGAATATTGGAGTGAATTTAGGATGTGACTCTAGTCAAAGCCACATACCTGTAGGGGATCCACTGTCAGGGATGTACCAAAATTGGGTCTGAGTATCCAGAAAATGTGCCCTTGTTGTTGAAATTTCCAACTATATTTTACCCTTCTACTTGGCAGTCAGACAGCCTCAGGAATGTAAATTCATGCCATTTCGAATGTGGGGGAAGGTGAGGGAACTAAGCCTGCCTGCTGCTATTCTGATTACAGCATTTGTCACTGGGAGAGACAGCTCTGGGACTGATGCTTTTTCTCCCCTCTCAGGAAAATGGCTTGGGCTGTGTATCAGGAAAGGCCAAGGGGCACCTACAAATGACAATCTCCACTTAATCCCCCAGCAGGTTTCCAAGTCTATAGTCCTTCAGATGCAGCATTACATTTGACCTATTTTATTCCTCCATTCCCCCCACTCCCAGCTTTTGCAAGAAATATGACATAGAAACAGGGCAGTGCAATTCTGTTGCTTTTTTTCTTCTAATTTGTTGAAATTGTCTCTAGGCAGAAGAAGAGGGTGGGTAGTAACCAGATGGTTGTAGCTGGAGTAGAAACCTACTACTGAGGAGCTTTGAGATGCTCAAATCTGGTGGAAGTCGCTATTTCCCTGCAGGGAAAGGA
Organism: Avahi laniger; assembly: GCA_963575035.1. Taxonomy (NCBI): domain Eukaryota; kingdom Metazoa; phylum Chordata; class Mammalia; order Primates; family Indriidae; genus Avahi; species Avahi laniger. The sequence continues at coordinate 13,678 of CAUYSK010120445.1, forward strand.
GATGAAACAATAGAGCAGTGGCAAAAGATTTCCAGTATACTAATCTTCAGGGTCCTGTTCTCTCCACCCTCCATCCACATCCATACATGTAAAAGGCAGCCTCTTTTTCTTTAATTCTCCAAAGCACCACCAGCCATGGACTATAGCAGCCATTTCTTGAAAGTTGGGAAGAGGATGGGAGGATAAGCTAGTGGTCAAGAAAGAAGTTTATAACATGGGACTTAAACCATTTTATCCATCCTTCTTTAAAGCCCCTTAGCCTGTTACCTTCCTCCTCGCCATCCTCACCATTCTCACCACTCACCAAATCCTAGACATCTCATGTATCCCTTAGCCTCTTTGTCTTCCTATGCATATGAAGTAGAGAGAAAATTGAGACTGAGGGAAAGAGGAACAGTCAGGGAGCTGGCTAAGGATTAAACTCTCATATTTGGAGAGATTTAGCCAACAGGAGAGCCCTTCATCCATGTCTCTGGGCTATCTAAACAACTAGAGCATAGCAGTACACAGAGGTCTGGGAGTAGAGGCTGATGCTTCCCTACCCCAGTCTTTGTTAGGGAAAACTGACTCTCAATCTTTTGTGGATTACTACACAAATGTAGTTGAATGTATAGTCAGGTATCCACCTGTTAAGGTTTTTTTCCTCCCCAACCAAATACATGGTGTCTTTTCCAACACCACTTCTCCAACTCTCTGATACCAGCTGGATGTCCTACAATCCAGTTCATTCCCGGAACTAACTACCCAGAGTTAGCATTAGACTTACAGGTTTAAGGGCTCAGTCCCACAAGACTGCCGTTACTTCAGAGGCCAGTCACTAGCATGGGGTCCCCCCCCGCCCCCCGCTTACCCACTCTTCTGTCCAACTTGGCTATAAATTTGAGGGTTCCTACAACCACCCTCTCAGGTTTGAAAATTTGCTAGAATGACTCACAGAACTTGGAAAAGAGCTTTACTTACTATTACCAGTTTATTATAAAGGATACAACTTAGGAATAGTCAAATGGAAGAGATAGATACACAGAGCAATGTATAGAGGAGGGGTGTGCCAGCCTTCCAGCATCTAGATGTTTTCCCCAACCAGAAGCTCCCCAAACACCATCATTGTTTAGAGGTTTCTATGGAGATGTCTTTATGTAGGCATGATTGAGTAAATAATTGGCCACTGGTGATTAATTCAATCACTAGCCCCTCTCCCTTCCCCAGAAGTTTGAGGGTGGGGCTGAAAGTTCCAAACTTCTAATGAAGGCTTGGTCTTTGTGGTGACAAGATACTCCTACCACCCTTATCACTCAGGTAATTTCCAAGGGTTTTAGGAACTCTGTGCCAGGAACCGGGAACAAAGAACAAACATCTCTCCCATTATGTTTACCTATCTTATAAAAAAGTTATTAAGCCACCCTCCTTAGGGTATTAGCCTTCTGGCTATTTCTGGCTCTCCCTTTCTATGTACTCTTCATATCCCCTTGAGAGATTGACCAGGAACCTCTGACTTGTTCTTCATTAGGCTTTTCAACACATAACTGGTTCCCCTGTGGCAGACCACTTTACTGCTCCCCTCCAAACAAATCATTGGTGAGAACAAGCATTCTCAGAGCATTAAACACCCACACCATTCCCTCTTCCTCCCAGAAGGATCTTGGCAGGATGTCAGTGGTGAGGGTGAACTTAAATGGCTGAGGACCTCAGCCCTTTTCATACAGGCGTTCTCCTACTTTCCTGGCCCACTTGTGCTGGCCTCTGGGTTACTGATACCTGATGAAGGAGAAGAGGGTCATTTTGAGTGCCCAGGGAGGCCTATTGGAGCTTACTTGTTCAAACCTCTACTGGGAAACTCTCAGAGCTAGGTCCTGAGACCCTGAAATACAAGACCAAGAGCTTCACCAGTTGAATGGGATGGGGATGAGGGCCCATCTCAGTGAATGCTCTGTGCATTTTGCTTAATCCCCCTTCCCTCCTCCCCCTTAAACAAAGACAACACAAAAACAACCCAAAGAAACAAAGCTTTCCTTTTAGGTTATCAAGAGATCTTCTTTTTGATGCAAAAACTTCATTCCTTCCAGCAGCCCCAGACAGTCTCAGTCTTAGATGGTGAGGGCCTCAAGCCCACATTGGTTTATTGAAATCCGTATTTAGGTCCCAGCATGTGGCAATGTGCTCCACTCTGATGACACTTTTCGTTTCTAATAATAGAGCAGATGAAGTAATATTGCAATTGATGTTCCCAGGGATTTGATTGGATAAGTGCATAAACTGTGGATGGAGAAGAAGATTGTATGGACGGATCACATTAGTATTCCCGTCCTATCAATGTGCGGGCCAGCGAACAACGTCAGCCGGACCGATTCCTTGCGTCTGCCAGTCCCACCACAGATTCATTTGGGATCCTCAAACAGACAAGCCCTTAGAGACGAGGGATCAAGGCAGCCGATTAGAGCCAATTGCCTGCTTCGGGGACGGCCAGCCCTTCCAGGCCTGGCGACAGTGGAGGGAGGGGAAAGACCAACCGAGCACCGCTGCGGGAAGACACCGAAGCAAGAGCGACACCCCTTTCCGCCCCCCACGTTGCAGCGCAGGCTTTGAAAGCTGCTCCCCCACCTGAATGGAAACTGGGAACCGCCGGGCGGCGCGTTCCTTCTCGCCCAGCCTTGCGATCCATGCCGAGAGGAAAGCGGTGCGAGCCCGCGCCAGAGCCCAGCTCCCGGGACAGGGCCGGCAATGCTGCTGAGCAGAACTTGATCGCGCCCCTTCTTCGCTGCTAGTGGAAGCGATGCTGCACGGCACAGCCAGCGCTTCCCCGGCTCTCCTTCAAGCTGAAGGTTACCGACCCACGCAGCCAGTCCCAACCCTGTGAACCGTGCCTCGGGTCCCGGCTCCGGCTGCTTGGCGGCGGCGCGCAGGGCAACGACCGGGCCGCCCGCGCCGGGGCGCACTGCACCAGCGGCTTCGGCTTGGTGGATGTGTATGCATGAGTTCTGCACCGAATGGGCGCAAAAAGCGCCCCAGCCGGTCCACCCGCTCCTCGATCTTCCAGATCAGCAAGCCCCCGCTGCAAAGCGGGGATTGGGAGCGCAGGGGCAGCGGCTCCGAGAGCGCTCAGAAAACCCAGCGAGCCCTGGACGACTGCAAGATGGTGGGTAAAAACTGCGCCTCTTTTTCTTTTTTTATTTTGAGAGGGGGTGGGGGGAGTCGTGTATGTTAATCATTTGCATGAGTGCCAGCCACTCCCCCACCCTCAGCTCCTCCATGCCGATCACGTGCACATGCACTATTTTTAAATCTGCAGTCCCCCAGATTCGGGGTGACACCCGGGTCGTAATGGCCCTGCGGAGAGAAGTGCTACAGCAAGGGTCCCGGGGGTCAGCGGCTGTAGGTTGTACCTCGGTCCCCTCGAAGAAGAATGGTGGCTGCGAAAGACACGATGAACTGGCTCGCTCACCAGGGAGGGACGGAATGGGGAGGTGGAGGTGCTGTTTTGTGGGGAGACAGTAGCGAACAAACCAAAACAGAGAGCACGGGGCGCTGCGGAGGGGACGAAGGTTCCAGCGAGAGGCTGTGGCTGGTCTACCAGTCAGGCTCCAGAGCAGGAGAGGTTCAGTGGCCAGGCAGGAGGTGAATGGTTTGCCTATTTCATCCCACCCTTGGTCTACCCCCCACCCCCGCCTCTGCAACTTCAAATCCATATCCTGGCAGTAGCAGACGGGCGCGTCTATGCGAGAGTTCCCAGCGTCGTTCTCTATTGACCTGGGAGTGGCATGTCACTCTTCAAATATGCTCTTGCTCTTCAGAAACTGAGTCTGAATAGGAGGGGGCAAGTAGGTCTGGAAATAGAGCTTCCATGACCAGGCTTGCCGATGAAAAATAGACACATGCCTTGGACACAGAGACTTGCCTTGTTTGTGCCGTAAGCTTTAAACAATTACTAGGCTCCTTGGCTGAAGATTTGGGGAGCCGGAGATTTGCGGAGGTGGCGCAGGGGTCAGTGCAAGTCCCTGTTTATGTATGAGATAGGAAACTTTCTGAGGATAAATGTTTGGTGACAGAAACTCGCTTCTTTTCCAGCTTGTCCAAGAGTTCAACACGCAAGTGGCCCTGTACCGAGAGTTGGTCATTTCTATTGGGGACGTCTCAGTCAGCTGCCCCTCACTAAGGGCGGAAATGCACAAGACAAGAACCAAAGGCTGTGAAATGGCCCGTCAGGCACACCAAAAACTGGCTGCCATCTCAGGGTAGGAGACTTTTGGTATTATGTGGTTAATTCCTATACATGATGCATGGATGCTGATAGAATTTTATGTGGCCAGGGCCTCAGAGATGATCTCTCCAAATTTGAGATTTTAACCAGTCACCCTGAGGTCGGTATCTCCAGGGAGCTATACTCAAACTATAGGCCACACCATAATTTGAAGGCTGTGAGATTCATGTATGTATATACACATACACACACACACATATGATTTATGTATGATTTGGAATCTTTAAGTGATTTTTTAAAAAGTAATTTCTAATATACTGACCACATACTGGAATTTGGAACTTAAGATTTGGAGGGATATTTGGGCATCAAACTGAAATTAAAACATCATGCCTCAAGATTATTTTGTCATCTGCTGCTGAACAAAAGGCCTGTGCTGTAAAGAGAAAATCTTTGCTAAATCCCAGATTTACTATTTATACCGTGAGATAAATTCCTATGATATTGCCTAAAATAAAATCCCTAAAATAAAGTCTTGGATATAAATTACTCTCTTCACTGTAGTGATATGGAAGGGTAAGTTTAAACATAAGAAAAATTTTTTACAGATTGGGGAAATTCACAAATCTTGGTAAACCTAAACTGCTTTTGTCCCCCTGTTTGTTAAATTATGTTTATGGATTCCTAAGCCTATGTTAGGTAATAAACAGTGAGTGAAAACTTCTCTCCTAGGACCCCACCTACTCCTTCTTGATCTCTAATACTGGGAGAAAAGTTAGCCATGGATTTTGTTATCAGTTCCTATTTTCAAGATAAGTACTTAGAGCAAGGAAACACAGAAATCCTTATACAAATGCATTAAGTGTTTGGTTCAGTCTGGGGTATAGCTTTTATCTGTTTATCTGTGTGAGTATGGCCTTATCACAATAATAGTTCAAATCAGTCAGACTCACCTGATAACGTTGCAGATTGATCACATGTAGGAATTGCATATTATTTACCTCTTTGAAAGAATCACTCTTTGCCATCTTTAATACCAATAATGTATATAGTGACTATTACTGGTATATAAAGATTAGAAAGCCATATGTTGCCTCTCTTAATAATTAGTTTACGTTTCACAACAGGCATTTTATATCATGAAAAAGATACTGTACTAGTCTCCTTGAAGAGAGGGATAAACAAGATATGTTACGAACCTACTTTATTTAGTAAATATTGAGAAGTCTGATCCTTTTCTGTTTTAACTACTATGCTATACTTGACAGGAAGAGAATCTGGGAAGTGGAGGGGAATTAAGTGCTTCAGGAGTTGGGGGAAGAAATGCAGCTGTGCTAAATCCCAGACAAGGGGAGAAAAAACAATAAAAAACATGAAGGGGAGTAGCGGTGAATTTAAAAGTATAGAGAAACAATGATTCAGAAGGAAAAGCAGGTTTAGGACAGAAAATTTTATGCTCAGGGCTAAGGGATAGCGTCTCTGTAAACTGTGTTCAAGAGTGTAGGGTGAGATTATATTTAGGATCCCTTTAAATTGGAACTCAAAAGGAGAACATGTTCTAATCAGAGAAGGTGGACTGGAGAAACGAACGAGGAGTTCAATTCAGTCTACTTTGCTACACACATTAAATTCAGATTCTTCTAAAGGTTCATGGAAGAAAGGGTCTGAAATTATTGGCTAAAAGTTGAATTTTGAGGATTTGAGGTGGACTTTTTTTTCTTTTTTCGAGACAGGGGTCTCACTGTTTTGCCCAGGCTGGTCTTGAACTCCTGAGCTCAAGCAGTTCTCCCTTCTCAGCTGCCCGAGTAGCTGGGACTGCAGGTGTTTACCACCGTACTTGGCCTGAGATGGATTTTATTTACTCGGGGGGTTTGTAGCCCTTTGCTTCCTGTTTATGTATTATCTGAGGGTTGATGTTATGGGGCAGTTTTATAAGAATTAATGGGAAACTAAAGTATTCTCAGAGCCTCGCAGAGGGAAGGCCAATTCCATAAAATGTTCTAGGATAGAATTTGACCCACTTTCTCCCTTAAAATAATAATTAAATGCAGTTTAATATTCTTTATAAAAAATGACAGCAATATAATTGAAGGAAATCCCTTTAGTTTCTCACCATCTGGGCTCCATTAATGAAGGATGTGATTCCCTTTGGCGGAATTCCGTTTCTGATACTGCTTGTTATGTGGGTTCTCATTTCAAGCTTGATGTGAAGACTGGTAAGGAGGCCGGCAGATTCACTTTAAAGTTTGGAGCAGGGCTGAGAAAAGCACAGCTTTTGGGGAATTTAGAGAGAAGGACTGGATTTCTTAAGTGCCCACCCTGTGCTATCACAATCTAGTTATTTCATAGACTAGTCCTCTGAGGAAGGTATCATTATCCTTATTCTACAAATAGGTCTCAGAGAGATTAAGGAACTTGCTCAAAATCACACAGCTAAGAAGGGGCACAGCTTTGATTCGGCCTCATGTTTGCACTGCTTCTGAAATTCATGCTCTTTCCTCTATATAACACCACCACTCAAAAACATGTCATGTAGAAAGGAACAAAGTACTCATACGTGCTAAAATATGAATGAACTTTTAAAAGGGTACACTAACTGAAAGAAGCCAGTCACAAAGTACCACATATTATGTGATTCCATTTATATGAAATGCTCAGAAAAAGCAAATCTATAGCAACAGAAAGTAGATTAGTGGTTGCCTGGGGCTGGAGGTGGGAACAGATAGCAACTGCCGAGGGGCTCAAGGAATCATTTTGGGGTGATGGAATTGTTCCAAAATTGGACTGTAATGATGGTTGTAGAAGTTATATATTTATTAAAAATCATCAAATTGCACACTAAAAATGAGTGAATGTTATGATATGTAAAGTATACCCCAATACATTTTTTAAAAGGTATTATCACCATCACTATTATTAACACTTGATCTTTTGTTGGCTTTATTATTTTCTATATGTGCAGCTTTTATGGAAGGGTATGAGCTATAGGAATGAGAGAAAAATAAGACGTGGCTGTGTATGCGCGCATCAAGATGCTGCCTCATAGCTATCACCTAAGCGCCAATGCTGTGTGAAGGAACACAAGTCGGGGAAAGGCAGGACTCTTCCTTGTCTACCAGCTGGCTTTGGGGCCAGAGGAGGGAGAGAGATTTGAAAGGGGACAGGGTAAAAGGAATACGAGGCAAGATAGGAAGAGAAAAAACAATGAGTTAAATCAAATGAGCTGCAAATGCTACATCCCCTTTTATCCCTAACCAACTGAAACCCTCCAGGAATGGTGTTGATCACAAGAGAAGGAAACTCGGACTGTGTTCTTCACTAACTGGCCCTGGGTAAGAAGGCCATCTTCACCAACACAATCAAAACACTTTCTCAAATTGTGTTTAGGTCAGCAGAGTTCGGATACAGCCTTTTCTTTCAAAGGCATCGGATATCTGCCGCTGGTCAGACCTAGCCAGGTGAATCCGATGTCTCCTCTGACTGGCTTCATTCACCAAAGTTATTACCCCTTTACCACTCTGATCCTCTCCTAGATATTAAAGCTAAGAGGGGTCTTAAAGATGACTTGTCAGAGTGGTCCTCAAACTTTTTTTTGCAGCAAATCTTCCTTTCAATCTAAATGAAGAGAGCCATATTTGTAAGGAAGGTCAAGGTAGCATTGCTCTGCACTGCTGAGGGGGGGGTGGGTGTGTGTGTCCCCGTGTGCATATCAGGAGTAGACGGCAGACAGCAGCCTGGGCCCTGTCTGCTTGGACTTCCTTTCCCAAATGACTTCTGAGACACCTTCAAAGAATCCCTAGGGCTCCGTGGTACTTTATACTTGAGGAGTCTGAGATTCAGAGGATTTAAGTGACCTTGGAGGCAACTTGGTGGAGTCCACGTGCAGATGGTGGAGTCAGACTGGGGCTGAGTATCGTCATCAGTGACCTTGATGGAAATACTTAACTCTCTGAATCACAATTCCTTCATCTGTAAACTAGTTGTCATGCCTGATCGTGAGGCAGCTGAGAGGATTAAGCGAGCTAGGTATGTGAAGCAGGGACCACATGCCCTGCCTGTCTGATGGCACTCTTGGCACTCTGCCAGTCGGAGGCTGCTCTAAGACTGGAACCTGCGTCTCCTGCTCCCTGATCTAGCGCCTGTCCCGTCAGCCACACCACCTCCTAAGAACGAAGAGCGAGCAGCACAGCACACAAGACAGGGACGACTCAGAGGGGCTAACATCCGGCATCTTCTGGAGAGAATGCCATGGCTGGTGTGCTGGTGGCTAAGATTCCCTTTCCTGTGCTGCTTCTGTGGTGTACGTGTTGGACTGACTCGTTCTCACACTACTGAATAGAGTCAAAGTGTAAAAGGGTCTACTCCAGATCGTAAAAATGAGGTTTAAGTACAATAACATGAGAGACAGCAGTGTGATGGGAAAGAACATTGACTCTAAATCAGATTAGACCTGAATAAAAGCCTGGCTTTACCACTTCCTAAGGACACATGTTTGACTTCACACACAGACTGCATATGAATGTGGTAAGTGGCAGTCTGGGACAGTGGTAAGTAAATAGACTTCAGGGCTAGACAGGCAGTGCTGCTATTCACAGGTAGT
>CAUYSK010120448.1:0-12640 GCA_963575035.1 Avahi laniger
ATCTGGGAACTCCAGTGTTACATGTGTATATATTTAGGATTTTTAAACATTCTTGTTGAATTGATCCTTTTATCATTATATAATAACCATTATATAATGACAGCTTTTGGTAAAAGAACACTCTTTAAGATTATGGACATATTCATTTGAAGGGAAAAATATTCATGAGTGACTTTACTTTCTATATTCATATGTGCATTATGGTTTTGAAATTGCCAATATCTGTATCACAGAAATGAACTAATGTTTTATTTTTTTTCATTTTAAAATATTTCTGTCTTGTCTCAATCCACCAATAAGAAAAATGTATCTTTTAGGACAGTTACTATTGAAGAGATAGCCAATATTGGAATCACATAACTAGAAAAAGTGTCAGAATACGGCTAACCGAGCCCTTCTAACACCTCCTGAAGCAAAATTACTCAGTCTCTCCTTCTCTGCTCTTATTTCATTGGTTTTGTACCTCTGTTGCTTCCATTACCATGTTGTTAGGTTTTGTTTTTCTCTCTAGACTAGGGCACCAGCAGTTAAAAATGAGGTCTTGCACCTAAGCAACAAAAATCTAGTGTCAGATATAAGGATAACATCAAAAAATACTTTGTGAATGAAAGTTGACAAAACAGAAGCAAGTAGTAGCTAGTGACATTTCACTGTCACATGTCTTGGTAGTGACAGAATCAAGACTAAAGCCTGTGCTTCCTTACGCCTAGACCAGTTTCAATTTAGTTCTAACTTACTGATTTTTCTGTAGTTTGTCTTAAAATTTTGTGATTATAAAAGTCATTGATACATATTCTAAAATATAAATAATAACATATCATATAAATTAAAAAATGATATCCTAAAATGTAAATATTCGGACATAAACATTAATTTATTGCTGTCTTTTCTCCTGGCCTGTGTGTGTATGTGTGTGTGTGTGTGTGTGTGTGTGTGTGTGTGTGTGTGTGTGTGTTTAATAGAGGTCATGTGCTTTATATTGTGTATTGTTTTTTGTCATAAACAATTATTGATTCCACTAATTATAAAATAGAAAACAGTAAAGGGAAAGATTTAGAGTAAGATGATGAATTTAATTTGTGAGTATTGAAGTGAGCTTTCTAAACTACATCTGAGTGGAGATATTTAGCAGATCATACATTTTCTCAAGTAGCTCTCATAAACTAGGTATAGAAATTGAGAAGAAAAAAGGTAAAACCATTTGAGGGTCAGCATCTTATCAAGAAAGTAGTACAAAAAGGAAGTACAAAGAGGCACTTTTAAGGCATGTGCACCTCTGGTTATTATATTCAGAAAGAGGTTAGTGAAACCAGGTAAGGATCTAAAGACAGGAAAAATAAAAGTATGAAGTTGACTTCTTTTGACAAAAGTGATAGAAAAGAAATATGAACGCAGAAGATAGAAATTGAATAAATAGACATCAGGGAACAGCCATCAAATTAGAAATAGTACCATGAGAATGATGTCTACGGGGTCAAGGAAGAAGATGATAATGGTAATGAAGAAGAGTGGGTCAGCAGTTGAATCCAGAAACATTTATTGTGATTTACCATATGCCCAACAGAGAGCTTAGTAGGAGGAAAGCAGATGAGGTAAGCAAAACTCCTGCTCTCAAGAAGCCCACAATCCAGCAAAGGCATAAAACTAGTACATCAGTTACTGTATTTCAAATCTAATAACCAGAGCCCTGATTATGGCACACAATTATGAGAGCCCTGAGTGAGATACAAAATGAGACATAAGAGCTAATTGGTAAATCAGGACAGATTTCACAGTGGAAGGGTAAAATAAGCTTTGAAAGATGCATTGGACTCATATATTTGTGCAAACTAAGAGACAGGAAAGTAAACAGAAATGCCTTAGAAAAACTGAGAATTAAAAGCTGGAGCATGCCCAGATAGCAGAAGCAAAGGAGGTGATAAAACTAAAAGGGGCAGATCATTAAAATAAAGCCCTTTGGAATGTTGGGTCAATGAGAGTACTATTTCCTTTGCAGATGTTTAAGCATCTGCTAAGCCTCCGTGGGTACTGATATGTTTTCATCATTGATATTATGAGGGCATTGTTATTCACATATACAAATAAATCAGCCATTATGACATTTTTTGCTCCAGCATAGATGATAATTTACAAAAAAATTAAAAAATAAAAATCATGAGCATATTGCCTACCATGTTGGCAACAATCCACAAGACTAATACCATTTTATGCTTCAGGGTTTTTGCAAATATAAATACGTTTTTAGGGAAGAAACAATTTGAGAAACCACAGTGTTCCTTAGCTCATCACTGGAAATGGTAATTAGCACATCAGTAAATCACCTGTAGAATTTTATTTCCATGAACAAGAAAATAATGTTATCTCACTCAGTGCAGCAGGTTGATGTGAATAATGCCTTTCAGAAAAATGAAGCCTTATGATTAGCCACCAAAGGTGCAAATTCATGATGTTGATGATGCTGTACCAACAATTAATTATTCTAAAGTACAGAGTAATGCTCACAGAATATTCTGAATATCGGGGTGCTAAAATTTTTCATTGTTTCTCTTTGTTTGGTTTGGTGTCCTTCAGTACTCCAAGAGAGCCTCTTTGAATGTATCTATAGCAAATTGCTGTTGTACCACAAATTAGTTTTGCTAAATAAAATTTCAAGAAGAAACCTGGTTAAAATGCTGATAAAATAATCTGGACTATTATATATATAATTGCTATCTGCACAGTATTTATATATCACTTTTGATCTCAATGTAGCTTTTAATGTTTTTAAAAAAATATCTTTCTATCCCTTCCTTTTTCAGTGATTAATTTTTATTTTATATTATTAAACAGTTTATAGAAAAGAGATATGTATTTCTACTGAAAATTAATAAAGATAAAATGTTTTAATAGTCTGCTTTGAATTACTCATTTAGAAATCTAGAAATCCCTGTGACTAACTGCTTTGCAAAAAAAAATAAAATAAAATAATAGAAATAAAGTAGGGAAGCGAGACCTTATAGGTAATTAAATATGGCAATGCTTACATTTCACCTACAAGAAACCCAACAAGTCCTTTACCCTGCTCTTCGATAGCTCATTCATAGAGAACTCATTACCAGTGTGTATATATTCCATCTTCAGACTCCATGGCAGTTACTCTTTATATTTCCTATGGGTCTTCTCTATTGTCCCACACTATACCTATGTAAGATAAAATAAAATCTGCTTGTACTATACATTACTTACATATTTTCAGTTAAAGAAAAAATCGACTTTATCTTTAGAGAGTAAAATTGATTTTATCCTAACCTCTATCAGAAACCAACTGAAAGCAACATTTAAATAATGAAAACAAAAGACAACTCCATCTCTAACAAAACTAAGAAGTAGCTACCACCCCCTACCACATAAACTGTGATGATATATATCGGATACAGGAAATTTGGGCCAAATCATGAAAAGACGCAGAAAGCAAATATAGATTTTAGGTAGCAAGCTGAATTCTACAAAACTGTTAGAAAATTCTCAAAGAATCCAACCAAAGGTCATTAGGTTAAAAAGCACAGTCTGGAAGAGGGTTTGGTCATGAAAGCCATCTTCTCCCGTTTCATACTCAAGAGGGGCAGTTGAGATGGGCTGATGAGGAATCACCAAAAGGCATCATAACACAAGTAAAAGGGATAAGCTATATAATCGAACACCAAAGAGAACCTAAAAAAACTCTTTGAAAGGAAAAAAACTAAGAAATATTGCCTATCAGAGTTTCAAAGAAAAACATTTTGGAAATAAGTGGATATTTGCTGAAGTATGAATTCTAATAACATCTCTATATCTCTAATTTGCCAGACAAGTACTAATGTTTTTGAAATATTAGATTATTAACAAAATTTCTGACGGTTATACTTTAAGGTATTACTGTTTCAAATTCAGTTTATTTGTTTCTGAATAATCCCTACCAATCAAAAAAGAGAAAAGGGACACAGATGCTGCTTATGAACTAATGAAGCAGAAAGAAATACTTAAAATAAATACAATGATGTATACAGTGATAAATGTATTTAAAGATAAAGTTCTATAAAATTCAAATAGTTAGATTAAATTTCTATTTTTTTTTATTTCAGCGTAATATGGGGGTATAAATGTTTAGGTTACGTGTGTTGCCCTTGCCCCCTCCCCGCTCAGTCCAGGTTTCAAATATGTCCATCCTATCAAAGACAGGAGTTTTCCTCATCTTCGCAAGAAACTATCTTCAAGTGGCAAGCGTAAGAATCAGAAGCAATTACAATCATAAAAAAACTCATTAAATGAATATTTATCACATGCCTAACGTGATTTTTGTACCAAGTACCCTGAAAGGAGTAAAAAGATAAGTAAAATAAACATGATTTTCGTCCATATGAAATTTACAATCTACCGAGAGATTAATGTCTACCAATATGTTCTAATGCTGTATCTTTCAATAATGAGAGCATTTTTTATTTCATGAAATTATACCATTAAGAGAAGAAGTAGCATAATTACACTAAGTAGAAATTATTTAAAATCACTTATAACTTGGCTGTGATAAAATAATCTGCACAAATATGACGATGTTGATTCAGAAATAATTAAATTATAAACTAGATTTTTTCTGATTATTATAATTTTATTTATATGTGCAATGAATATTTTGCAAAGTCTAATTAGTGAAATGTACAGTGAGTCATGTATAAAACAAAAGAATGTATTATGATGCCAATTCCTTCCAATAAAAAATAATTTGGCACTCAAATATCCCTGAGAGTTTCAAAATGATGTTTAAAAAAATTTAAAGAAACTGTAGAACATAGTACTATTATTTTATTTTCAGATAAATATATGAGTAAAAAATACATTTACTACTTGAAAATAGTTATTATGGCCTATTATACATAATATCTGAATACATTACTATATGTTTTAAGGCCAGGATTTTTGCTTCTATATAAACCTTATCAATTAAAAGAGACAAAATAGAGCCTGTTTATTACCTAATAAAAAGTGAAATATTTAACTATAAGGATACATGTAGTAATAAATATCTTTAAATGTGGATGGGCTGAGCACAGTGGTGCACACCTGTAGTCCCAGCTACTCAGGAGTCTAAAGTAGGAGGAACCCTTGAGCCCAGGAGTTCAAGTCCAGCATGGACAACACAGTGAGACCCCACCTCTGAAAAAAAAAGTGAATGAAATGTTACAGGAATTTTAATTTACAGTTTTAAAAGGTGATATTTTATCCTCAGTAAATCATCATTAAACAACAAAATCAAGAATCAGAGACACAAATTCCATGCCTTTAGACCTCAAACAAAGCTTACAAAGCACCTTTCTTGAAAATAACAATAATCTCTCATGAAACCAAGGGAAAAAATACAAAAAAAAATGGCTAAGAAAGAGAACTTTTCTGGGCCCACTTTGGCATGAAGCCTTGAGAAGCAGATATAAATGGGGTTGTTTGCAATATTATATTGGGAGGGAAAGCACATCTTCATAGAGCAGTCTATTGGTGAAGCTAAAAGTGGAGAAAGGCTGCATTGAGAGACATAATGATGCTAAAGTTTACAATATTCTGTATTCAGACATAACACTTCTGTTATTCTGGTTAACCTGACATGTAGGTCTGACTCCACTCCACTCCTGTGACTCACTTACAAATAGATGATCTTGGGGAAACTCATTTTACCATAAACAAGTAAAAATTTTGAAATGACCACTTTAGGTGTATCCAAGGATATTTCAACCAAAAAGTTGAACACAGAAAAGAGAACATAGAAAAACAAATAGTAGATTAAGAGAATTCACTAAAAAAATTTCCATAAAAATAGATAAAAATATTGATTAAATATATTGTGACTAATTAAAAACATTTGATAAAGAACTCTTCTGTATAAATCAAGAGTACAAAGTAGCAATACAAGAGTTTAAAAATAGCATATCAAAGATATAATCAGCTTTTTTTTTACTCTTCTATGTTGCTGGAGAAGAAAGTACACTATTAATATTGGATATTAATTTCAAAATATCTATAAGTTCTACCATATTGATTATATTATACGTCTTCCCGATCTTTATTTTTTTAATCCCCATGACTTGATTTGGATTGAAAGTGCTATATTTAAATATCTTAACATTAGAGTGTATCTGTACATTTCATTTTGTATCCCATGCAGTTTCTGCTTTATGATAGATAGTTGCTATAATATTTAGCATACAGATATTCAAAGCTTTTATATCTTCATTGTAAATTGTAAACTTTAGCATCATTAGTATCCTACCTACCTTTCAAGTTTGATTTTTCACTTCAGTACTCCATCAACCCTATGCATCTGCCATACCAAATATCTTGCACTTTGATTAATGTGTCAAGCTTTGTATCTCTCTTTGTCTCAGTGGAATACTCTGCCCTAGATAATTTACATGGGAAGTCAATTTGTCCATCAAGACTTTGCTCAAGGTTACTCCCTTTCTTTCTCTCTCATGAAACCATATTTCTGTTCTAGTATAAGTATATATGGCCAACTGCTATTTACCATTTATGTCCTCTTCTAGACTGTGAATTTTTTTTTTTTTTTTTTTTTTTTTATAAACAGGGTCTCATTCTGTAACCCAGGCTGGAGTGCAGTGGTGCAATGATAGCTCATTATAACATTGAATTCCCAGGCTCAAGCAATCCTCCTGCCTCAGCCTCCTGAGTAGCTGGGACTATAGATGTGAGCCACCAAGCTTGGCTAATTTTTAAAATTTTCTGTAGAGATGAGGTCTTGCTATGTTTTGCAGGCCAGTCTTGAATTCCTAACTTTTTAAGGATAATGGTTCTATGTATTATTTATCTCTGTGTCTCCGGGGCCTGGAATATAGCAAAGACTCAATGGATGTTCATGATTCTAGGTAGTGTGATGAAATTAAAACTATACTCCAGGCACCAGTAAGGGTATAGGAAAAAGGTTTGGTTTCTATGAAGAGCAGAATTTAAGGTAAAGAGCTAGGCAAAAAGTCATAGTCACATCTATGGGATTAAGGTCAGAAAATTAAAATGTATTATCTGGCATAATGCTTGAGTAAGTAAAATAGAGTTTAAAAGGAAAGACAGCCCCCACAAGTATGGCGTATAGATACATAAAAGCCCATCTATGATACTGGAATCTGGACAAGTATAGCACACAGAATTCTGAGAAGACCTCAAAACGTTTGCTCCCTGATATAAACATGCCTTCCTCTAATTATTCTATCAAACACTAATCTAGGTGCTGCTGTGAAGGTATTTTGCAGATGTGTTTAAATTCTATGATATACCAGTTAACTTTAAGAATGTTGATGTAGTGATCCTGATCTAATCATGCGAGCCCTTAGAGAGGAGCAGGCTCTTCCTGACCAAAGAGATTTAAAGTATGAGAGGGATTCGACAAAACAGCAATTCTCCATTGCTGGCTTTGAAGATGGAAGGGAACATGTGGAAGGAGATTGAGAGTGGCCTCTTCCAGCTGACAATCAGCGAAGGAACCAGCCTCAATCCTGCAGTCATAAGGAACTGAATTCTCCAACACTGAATGAGCTTGGAATAGGACTCTAGACTCCAGACATAAACACACTCTACAGAAACCTTATCTCAGCTTAGTGAGGTCCTGCAAGGTGAGACCAGTTATAGCATGCCCATACTTCTCACCTACAGAACTGTGAACTAATAAACACCTATTGTTTTAAGTGGTATACCCAAAGTACCTTAAACTTAAGGTATTGTTTAAAGTAGGGGCTAATACATTGTGCAACAGTGGAAAAATAACATAACAGGTAACTAATTTTATACCCCAACTTCTTCCTAATGTAGTCATGATTATGTTAAGAGCCACGGTGGGGCTTAGCCTCTAGCTTATAGATCTTTACCATCTGCATTGGGACCACATTTAGGAGGACAGGACGGACTTTAACAAGCCTTCCAGAGACTGAATCCTTCCCCTCATTCCCCCCACTGGAATCTAACTTCCTACTGTAGGAATGCTTGCTGCTTTCTGTGGCCTGCAACCAGATTTTTCCTGTTGAGTTTGGAAGCTACTCAGATCGCTTTCAAATCCCACTCTACCTTTTAGTTCCTGAATGATCGTAGAAAAGATATTTGATCTCATTTTGTCCTCTATTTCCTAATCTGTAAAATGGGGATTGCAGTAACTATTTCATAAGGTTTTTATGAAGATTGAATGAGCTAATGCCCTTACACTTTTAGTGCATTTCCTAGAATACAGGAAATACTCATAAGTATTAGCTAGTATTAATTCAGTATCCCAGACAAATTTCTTTCTTTCTCTAGTGTTCTTTCCTGGCTTATAAAACACAAATGTTTGTATAATGGCCAAGAGTAAATACTCATGTGTTTGGGATATAATACACTAAATTTTATAAATAATGTCTGTCTGTAAATGTTAGAATACAAATGCGAATAAACATTTATCTGACTTTGACAGCAGGTGGATTTACATAACCAGAACATAGTTAAATAGCTGGGACCGTGTCCATTTTACCAATACATTTTGTAATATGCTGTCTACATTTTAATTGCAACACCTGCTCCTGATTCTGAAAAGAAAATTTTTGCATATTTATGCTTTAATTAAATTAAGTGAATAAATGCTGCCATGTTGCTTCCCATCAAATACAGTTATTTAGTATTTCTAGCAAAATATTTTCATCTTGAGTTACAATAGTAAAAATTAACTCAAATTCTATTGAGCACCATACTAGATGGGTGGTTAGTTAGTGTGTGTGAAGACATTAAAATGAAAAGGCATTGCCCTTCCTTAAAACTCAGGATATAGTGGAGTAAGGGAGAATAATCGTAAAACTATTGTAATAATTACTAACAGTGGTAAGGAGGTAAACTAAGGTAATGCAAGCTAAGGGGAGAGGGAAATAATGATGTGGGAATGTTGCTAAGATTAAGAACATTTGGAAACTGACCAGGTGTGGAGAATAAAGAAAAATGAGGAGTGAAAATGTCTACCTTTTATTTCTTAGTCCAAAACCAATGAGGTATCAAACCCTGTCCAATTTATCTCCACAACTCTAAAATAAGATGTAAAGGAAAAGGAACACAATCCTTTTAGATTTGACAAATCTAGGCTTCAGTCTCAGTACTGCCATTTATGATCACCGACTATGGGAAAATCTCTTAATGTCCTTGAGATTTAATTTTGTTGATGATGGTAAGATAATGATGATAATTGTATTTGCTTATCTCTACCACTCAACTCATTTGAAGCTAAAGTGAAAGTATTCAAAAGACCCTTTAGGTTTTTCAAGCTGATGGTGATGTCATTGAACGCAGTAGTAATCAGGGGTAGAGAAGTAGATTTCTGTCAGCCTTTGAGGAGGGTGAGAGTTCAGACCATGGCAAGTTATATTGAAGAAAGCAGCAGGACACTCCAGTGTAAATTTCAACATGGCTGTTTGGAGATAGCCCTGGAATTCAAGAAAACAGTGGTGGCTAAACAAACAAAAATCCAAAAACAAACGAAAGAAGATTTAAGAATCATTTGTGTAGCACTGATGGTTAAAACTACTGTGGGAGTGTATCAGATGGTCAAAGAAGTTTAAAGATTTTGGTACAGATTGAAAAACAAGAATACAAAAATTATTTTATTTCGTCTCTTGGTAATTTTTTCATTCATTCGTTAATTTTTGAAAAAAACTACTGAACACCTACTATCTGCCAAATACAGAGTTAAGCCCTGATGATTAGGACACATTCTTTGTCTCTAAGGAGCTTATATTTTAAAGACAAAAATCACACTTGAGCATAAATAATTTTAATTCAAAAATGGAGACTAATAGAGTATAGAGGCTCTGCTCCTGAATTTCCTTAGGGACAGGGACATCATCATGAAAGTTTCACAGAGTTAAGCTGATACTTGGGAAATTGAGGAATCATTAAGCAGATAAAGAACTAACAGGCACCATAACAAATGGGTTGTCTCCTGCACACACACACACTCACGCAACATACTGAGCATGCTGACACACATGAGGTGTCCACGCCACGGCAAATCGGCAACATGGCAAGAGTCCAGCGGTGGTGAGGTGGTGAGGGAAGAAACTAGAGAAGTCAGAGGGGGAAAATCATGAGTGGCAGATTCTGAAGGAATTCAGCTTTCCTTTTTCTGTGGGTGATGAACAACCATTGAAGAATAGAGAAGAGAAAGGTGAATGCACTTCAATTAAACTCTGTATTTTAAATCCAAACAATTCATAAATCCAGAATTCGCCATGGCAAAATATTTCATGTCATGAGAGAGAAAAAAAGAATAGCTGAAATAATTTTGACAACTAATGTAATATTTTGTTAAAAAAAAAAAAACAAAAAAGAGAGAAGATATCCTATGAGTCTGTGCAAAAATGGCAACACAGTGGCTCCCAGAAAAAAGTGAAGACATTCTCCATCACGGAATCTGGAATTGTCTTGTTACTTTCACATTGGATAATGGAAAGTGCAGGAAGCAATTTCAAGTCAATGCCAAGCTTGGCACTCAAGATCTTTGCACACTTCCACTGGTTCTTGAAATCCTTCCATCATTATGTGTGTAAGAGCAAGCTAATCTATTGGAGAATATGAGACATGTGGGGCAGATATAACAAGCCAAAGCCATCTTAGACCAACTAGCCTCTAGCTGATCTGGCAGCTGACCCGGCCCATATTAATGAGCCTACTAACCAAGACCAAGCTGCCCAGCTGCACCCAGGCCAAACTGCTCATCCATAACATCATGGGAAAAATAAATGGTGTTGTTTTAAGCCACCAATATTGGAGTGTTTTGTTACACTGCGAAGATAACTGAGATAGAGTTGCCAATTACATGTCAGCAAATGCAACATTTTCATGAGCAAATTTCTCATTGATTGGTCTTTCTATAACAAGCCCGAATCACATCATTTGGTAGTCAGTTATTCATGTTCTGTTAGTTATTCACATGCACAATGTAGTAAAATGACTAAATTAGCTTCCAATCATTTGAAATGGTATCACATGGACTGGGGACATTTTGACTTAGTCTAAAAAAATGTTTTGCTATAGCCAATGAAGAACATAAATAGGATTCTGGAGAGAAGACATATCCTACTTACTAAAATAAATTGTTTTCAAGGACTTAGAACTTTTGGTAACATGCAAATAACAGAAAAACTAATGGGCTAAATCAAATCATTCTTATCTTCACAGGTCTATTAGCTTAGAATGTTACAATTTGTATAATAAAACAGTAGGAGAGCAGTTAAAAAGAATATTCTATGTTTCATACTTTGTTGATTCAAGTGGATTTTTCTCTTATTTGGTATTAAATTAGTGAAATATTTCTGATATTTGACGGTCAATAACTCTCCCACTGACAGGCATCTATGTGCATAACCTAAGTCTCTGTGTGTTCAGAAATCTAAAATCAGGCTCCTGATTTTTGTCTTAACTCCTTGCATTTTTTAAAACTAAACACACTAATGATTGTCTCCCAACATCAAGCACATGATTTGGGTTCACCATTCTGTGACCATGTTCTTTCATCTAACCTATTAGAAAGGAAAGTATTGTGAGTATAACTATGGATTGTAAAACTTAAAGAGGAAAATAAATATGAGAGGAAGATTTTTGAATATTTGACCTTCTATTAATAACATGGCACTTTATAATATAGAGAGCAGTATTTAGTTTTTCAAAAAATCATCCACACTTTCTTTACAGTATGCATTCCATCAGCAATGTCTGACAATTCCTATTTGGCTGTGCCCTCTACTACACCAGGAATCACTGTTGTTAAAAATGTTACCAGGTGGGGTGCAGTGGCTCACGCCTGTAATCCTAGCACTCTGGGAGGCCAAGGCGGGAGGATCGCTAGAGGTCAGGAGTTCGAGACCAGCCTGAGCAAGAGTGAGACTCCGTCTCTACTAAAAAATAGAAAGAAATTAGCTGGACAAGTAAAAATATATGGAAAAAAAATTAGTCAAGCATGGTGGTGCATGCCTGTAGTCTCAGCTGCTCGGGAGGCTGAGGCAGAAGGATTACTTGAGCCCAGGAGTTTGAGGTTGTTGTGAGCTAGGCTGACGCCATAGCACTCTAGCCGGGGCAAAAGAGTGAGACTCTGTCTCCAAAGCAAAAAAAAAAAATGATGCCAATTTCTTAAAGGACACATTAAAAACTGCTACTTTATTATTTCTTTAATTATTTCTTTAATTTATTGTGTTAGTGAGGTGAGTACATTTTCATATATTTATTTAAATTTTCTCTTTTGTTATTTCCTAGTTGTACGCTTTGGTAATACCTCAAATAATTAACTATAAGTTTACCTCCAATCCTCCCATCTCTCATCTCTGCCTCTCTCTTTCTCTTTCTCTTTCTCTCCCTTCTCTTCTTGTCCTTTTTTCATATTTTCCTTTAAACATTGGTTTTATAATAATAAGAAAAAAGCAAAGTACAAAGGAGGTAGTAGTGGGGAGAAAACCTATACCACAAACAAGAAAATTTAGAAACTATTCCTCCAAGCTAACCCTTCAGAAGTCACACATAGTTTTGCCAAGCCCCAAGAATGGATTACTCACTCATGTTAAAGATGACTTTTAAAGAATCCTCATTCTGACAGACCAGAAAACAATGAGTGATGACAGAAGTA
>CAUYSK010120449.1:0-48912 GCA_963575035.1 Avahi laniger
AGTCAATCACTAAGTGGGTTACATGAGATATTAGTCAGCTATTGCTGCAAGAATGCATGCAGTGTTCAACAAATCTCCCTAAAATGTGATGCTTTAAAGCAACAAGCATTTATTCCTCGCTCAAGAATCTAGGAGTTGGACGGGCGCGGTGGCTGAGGCCTGTAATCCTAGCTCTCCGGGAGGCCGAGGCGGGTGGATTGTTTGAGCTCAGGAGTTTGAAACCAGCCTGAGCAAGAGTGAGACCCCATCTCTACTAAAAATAGAAAGAAATTAATTGGACAACTAAAAATACATAGAAAAAATTAGCCGGGCATGGTGGCGCATGCCTGTAGTCCCAGCTACTCGGGAGACTGAGGCAGGAGTATTGCTTGAGCCCAGGAGTTTGAGGTTGCTGTGAGCTAGGCTGATGCCATGACACTCTAGCCAGTGCAACACAGTGAGATTCTGCCTCAAAAAAAAAAAAGAAAAAGAAAGAAAGAATCTAGGAGTTGACTTCAATGCAGCTGATCTTGGCTGGGCTCTGCATGGAGGACTTCGTCTCAGGATTGGGGTCAGGTCGGATTTATCATCTCTCTCATCCTCCCCAGACCCATGGCCACTCCGGACACGATGAACGGAAGGAGCATAAGGCCCACACATTTATAGCTTCTATTCACATCACATCCACTGACGTTTTATTAACCGAAGCAAATCACACGCCGAGACTAACGGAAGTGGGGCAGAGAACAACAGTCCACTCGCTGTAGCGGAAAGCTGCACAAACTCACATGGCAAAGAGCATGGATGTGCATATCCGGTATAGACAAAGTCATAAACTATGCCAATAACAACTCGACCTGTCACACGTGGGAATGCCACTACCTGCCCGCTGCCAACTTTCACATCACCTTGTCTTTGTCAAAGATAATAAAACTTCAGAGAAATTAAAATTTCAGAGGCCCCTCCATTTCAGAATGCAGGGGCTTGGCTGTGCGCACTTGGCTGGGTACTGCGTCTCTTAATAGTTCGTACGTCTAAGTCTTGCCTCTCCCGTGAGATGGCAAGCAGAAGCCACAGATAGCATTTTATGTCTTTATAGGCTCAACTCCTTGCCGTAGGGCTCAGAGTGTGTTCTTCATAGAGCTGACAAACTCGTTCTTGGGTTTTGTGGAGGTTTGTAGAGCATGAACTTGGTTAAGCTGGAACTATGTTTCTAAGAAGCCCCTTGGTCTTTGGGGTTCAAATTAGAGTTGGCTCTAAATTGGATTTATGGAAGAGTGGATGGGCAGAATGAAGCAGCAGCCATTAGCCTTGGAGGACCTCTTGGTGACAGCAGATCCCAGTGGGTGGGTCCTCTCTTTTCTCTGTTTCCTTTGCAGCTGTTTCCCAACTCTCTCCAGCAGACTCTTGGAGCCGGACTCGCAGAAGCCGTATTACACAGAGGTGGGGGTTGACAAAGACCCCTCTGCCTCCCACCCACAAGCTTCCCCTTGATAGTCCCACCCTGGCTGCTGGACATGTGTGGCTTCTCAGATTAGCTGGTTGGTGATTCCTTCTAGGATCTTCCAACTTCTTCCTGGACCTTCTCTCCCCAGCTCCCTCTATACTTAACCATTAACACGCCCCCTTTTCCCAGACCTCATGGTAGTTCTCCTGCACAGATTGAACACTGACCAGTGTAGACCATCTCAAGTGACAGTCCATTCAGGTAGCAGATTGCAGGGCACGTTTGTTCTCTTATAAACTGTGTGTGCTTCAGTTTCCCCATGTGTACAATGAGGGTCTCCAACTCATGGCATTGTTGTGAGAATCAAATGAGTTAATCTGTGTTAACTAGTTGATAGTAATGGCTAGCACAGTTTATTGTTGGAGTTTATTTTCTAAACTTGTTTCTCAAATACTTTTACAGAGAAGGCAAAAGGAATTTCTTCTTCTCCTGATTGTATACTATTCATTTCAAGGTGCCCAGCTCTTGAAGATTATTCTGGCTACTATTTAACTTGTTGGACACCATGAGTCAGAAAAAAGTTCAGTCAAAGAACAATAGACATAATAATTAGACACGTATGTTGAGTAGTTACAAAATAACTTTGCTTTAATCCACTCATTTGGTTCTTCGATTCATCCCAGGACAGAGGCAGGTCGGGGAGTGCTATTTCCATTTTACAGATGAGGAAAGTTGTGTGACAGTTTCCAGGGTGCAGGACTGGTTGGTGGCAGAAGGTAAGTCCTGGCATTCTGATTTCAGGTGAGGTAGCTTTTGCATTACACCGAGATGACTATAATACTGCAAATTTTGAGAATGTACTGCATGCTGGTAACTGCTGTAAATTATCTTCTTCTAACTGCTCTGCAAGTTAGATATGACTGTTATCATCCATTGTTTTAAAATGAGGAAACTGAGGCACAGGGATGTTAAGTAACTTGCCCAGTGTCCTATAACTTGTCTCTTTAGGGATTCTATGGCCGCCGGTGCAAATCTTGACCACTAAGCTACGTGAGATGGAGGGTTGAGGGGAAGGAAGGAGGCTCTGAGTGTCGTGCCAGACAGGGTCTGAAACTGGAGATTGTAAGACATGGATCCCATTCCATGTCCCCCCTCTCTCCTCAGTGCGGTGGATTGAATTATTGGCCCCAGTGACTCACTCCCCTGAGGTTACATCACACATCCTCACCCTTGCTGTGGTTGGAAATGTGTTTCCCCACAACTGAGCTCTAGGCTTGGCCACGAGACCTGTTTTGACCAATGGGTGCTGGCTGATGGGATGTGAGCAGAGACTTAGAAGGCGCTTGTGTAGTTGGTCTTCATCTCCTGCACTCTGGTTATATGCTATGAAAAAAATATGCTCTTTCAGCCTGGGCTCCAGAACGAGACACATGAAGCAGGTCACATTCCCTGAATGGTCACCTGGACTCAACCTGGAGCCTGAAGTCCTGCCTAGCCTGGCTGAGTTGCAACTGACCCACAGACCTGTGAGCCTGAGAACGAATGATTGTTTTAAGTCATTGAGTCTTGGGGTAGTTTTGTTATGCAGCATTTCTGTGGCAAAACTGACTAATAAGTTGAAACACCCTGTTGGTGTGGGAGAAAAAAGTTGCTAAACAATGGGCATAGTAACTTTGTGTTTAAATATATGTGTATACTTGCATGTGTGTGTGTCCCTGTGTGCATGGAAGTCTATAGATCAAATGTTAATGGTGCTTTTCTAAGTGGATGGGGTTTCCAGAAACTTTCACTGTATAAATCATCCATAGTTGCAATGTTTGATTTTTTTATGCCAAAAAATATATAATGTGTTTAAAATCACACAATATAGATGGGCTTTCTTTATAAAACTTAATATATTGTGGTCGCTGATGGATCTGCCAACAGGAAGTGCCTTTGTCCTAAATAAAAATGCAAATATCTCCTTAGGAGGATCTTCCCTTGGCCAACCAGATTCCAGGAACCTCATTCTGTGAGCAAATTCCCTGACAGCATTAAAATGAGGGATGGAAAGACACAAACAAGAGATGATTCCTCCAGCATAGTGGATCTCAGCTGGGAGTGATTTGTCTCCCCGAAATCGTTAAGCAACGTCTGGAGACGTTTTTGATTGTCACCCCAGGGGATGCGGGGCAGTAGAAGCTATTGGCATCCAGTGGGGTGAAGCCAAGGATGCTGCTAAACATCCGGCAACGTGGCCCCCCTCCCCCAGTGAAGAATCGTACAGCCCACATGTCAACAGTGCTGAGATTGAGAAATCTGCTTTTACAGGCTGTGTATGAAACCTTCTCTGATCCCGAATTTGTGATAGGCTGGAGGGACACAGTGAACGTACTTCACAGGAACGCAGCTTGGTGCACTCAAGGTTAACCCAGAGCTTGTCCAATGTGAGTAACTTGCAGAGTGAGGTCACCCTGAACTTTGGGACGGAAGATTGAGCAAGCATGGGTTTAGGGAGTTAGGGCAGACTCTGGGATGTTAGACAGCGGAGTCCTCGGCTCCAGACACGGCTGGTGTCCAAGATAGACATGTGGTAGGTTCACGGCATGGGAGCATCTGCCCTATCCCAGCAAGATTACTCATAGAATAAAATTAGGCAACC
Source organism: Avahi laniger (assembly GCA_963575035.1). NCBI lineage: Eukaryota > Metazoa > Chordata > Mammalia > Primates > Indriidae > Avahi > Avahi laniger. Next base: position 4,068 of record CAUYSK010120449.1, read on the forward strand.
AGACCCAGGCAGATACTAATCTGCTTTCTGCTTCTGCGGATTTGCCTTTTCTGAACACTGCATATAAATGGAATCGTACGATATGAAGTCTTTCACTATTAGCTTCTTTTGCTTGGAGTTTTGGAGTTTCATCCACGTTGTAGCATAAACTAGTACTCTGTTCTTTTTTATTGCCAAGTAGTATTCCGTTGTATAGATATGCTAAATCACATTTTATGTACCCATCCACCAGTTGATGGACATTTTGATTGTTTTCACTTTGGGGCTATATTGTACTTCTAAAATACATTTTTAAAAATGTTTTTAATTATTAAATTATAATTATACTTGTAAAACACCAGTATTTTTAGATGTACACATATAGCCCGGAATATAACAATTTCTTTAAACATGTAAATGCTGCAAAACAGATTCCCTGTCTATCTGACATCCACATATTCTCAGGAAAATCTCAACAGTTTAGAATTCTTTAACTTGGAAGCCATAAAGTTATTTATTAAAGAAGATTTAAAAAGCAGAATAAACTAAATACATGTATGCTTAGCAGTAGCTAATATTAATTAAAAATTTATCTTGGAACTATTGAAAACTATTAAAGTGCTTGACATGTATTAATTTATCTTATTTTCTTGACTACTCTAAGAGGAAGATATTGTTATTATCCTTACTTTACAGATGAGGAAACCAAGGAGTAAAAATTTTAATGATGTTCCCAAGGACACATGGTCAGGAAATAGCAAGAATCAAAGCCAGGGAGTCTTGCTCTTGCTCCCAGCCTCCTACACACGCACTGATTTTTTTTTCCATCAACATAAATTACTTTCTTTATGACAGTCTATGTATTGTTTGGCTTTAAAACATTCATGCCAATATAAGCTAATCATTGCATTTCGCTCATAATACACTACAGTTTGAGCTTTTCAATCATGTACCCAGCATTGAGCCTAAGACTATGTGCTTTGCAGTCCCGCCACTTGGTAGCATCGTGCAACCTTAAACGTGTAGCTCGACCTCTCCAAGCCTCAGTCATTTCATCTGTAAAATGGGATCATAAACCCCAAAGGGTTGCTCTAGCGTTCAATAAGCCGAACATCAGATGTCTCACACCAAGAAGGCATTGACTAGTGTCAGCTGGTGTCACTTTTCTCATATTTGTGTCATGCTTTCACTCACCACTCATGTTCACATCAGCTGTTAATATTCACGCATAGCCTGCATTGCTACTTTTATACAAATCCACGTCTACATTTATACATCTAGAGGCACTCGCCTGGAATTGTGCAATCAGTCTCAGGCTCCAGTCTGAACAGCCTTTCGGAAGGGAGCAGGGAAACTCTTTGCTCAGGACATGAACACACAGACCCCTAGATGCACGGCACCTTTCTCCACCCACCCCCATCGTCCCCCATCCCCCTCTCTTGTGGCATTCCAAACTGCAGAGGCTGACCCTGTCTCTCTTGATGATTTAAGTTTTGGAGAAGGACCGGAGAAGGATTTGTTTTGACATTTAAAGGCAATCCAGGTAATGAATGGCAGGAGAGGCATTCACCTCCCTGTCCATATATCTGCGCAACAGTATCTATTTTGGACGTAGCTGACACGCCATTTCCTTTGGCAGCACAAGGGGGGCTCGTCTTTAAATTAAACTCGTCTCCGACCCCTCCGAGCTGCAGCTCGAACAGGGGCAGACCCTGGCGAGGGAAGCGAGAGAGGCAGGGCAGGCCCGTTAGCGGTCAGTGATGTATGGTGGAAAGAGCCCGGCAACCCCGAGCTGGAAGCGACACCCTCTCTAAAGCATTAACTAATGACCGAGCATGTCCCCAAGTCTTCTAATCACCTTTAATGTGCACGCTTAGAAGCTAACTTGAAAGCAGGTGAGATAAGCAGGTCAGACAAACAGACAAAGAAAACAAAATTAAATCACATAATTGTCTGTAGGTGGCTGGTTTTGGATGAAGAAGGGCAGAGCACTCGATTAAGAATTAACTACGGCGGAGAGAACTTTCAGGCTTCTGTCCGTGTCTTTGCCCCAGGAACCAGCGGATCCCCCCAGCCCACTGCCCAGAGGTGCCAGTATTCTGTTCCTGAGTTAACTTGGTGGAGCAGAGAGGAAAATCCTAGCACAGGAAGCAGCAAAGCTTAGCTCTGCCACCTTACTAGCGAGAGGGAAAGTTTCTTTCTTTTTCCAATGCTCAGTCTCCTCATCTGTAAAAAATCCCTCATGTCTTTTGAAGGGTTATTAAAAGGCTCTAAATGCAGAGAAAGAGATGGAGAGACAGAAAGGCTGAGAGAGAGAGCAAGGAAGAGGAGGAAGAGGAGGAAGTGGAGGAAGGGGAGGAAGAGGAAAAGGAGGAGGAGGAAGGAGGGCAGAGGGGGAGGGATAATATAGATGTGCAGGCGATTTATAAACTGCTACAAAGTACTTTCCAAATGTTGCAATTATTAGATAACTAGGAGGAGATGTTTGGGGTCTACGTGGGCAAAAACGATAACAATAAAAGCAGGTATTAAACTGGCCTGCCTTCCGAGCCACAGGAACCTTTCGCTCCATGCTTTGCCATTATTCTTCCCTTCAATCCTTTTCCCCTGAGGTCCCAAATCTTTGATCTTTTACTTAAAAAAATTTTAAAAAGACAGTCAGGGGGTCTTAGCGTCTGTGCGATCCCTTCTGATTTAAACTTTAAATTAAACAAAGACCTCCTGGGGAATACCATGGCCAAGCTGACCTATCTGACAGTCGGGTAAATTTTCTTTCTGTCAAAGCAAAGAAAAGTGGGGTGGGTGAATGTGCTTGGGGGGGCAGATGATTCCAGTCGCGTACACATGCCCTCCCACCCTTCCTCTGCTCGGCCAAGAATTCTTTTGACGTGGAACTTGGGTGGAAAACAATGGCAGTTTCTCACCGGGCCAAAGTCACCTAGAGCCCTGGCTCTGGTTCCTATGGGATGATGGAAGATGTGTCCCAAGAACCAGAAAGAGAAACAATGAGGAACTTCTTTCCAGAAAGCCATTATCTACTCGAGACTTTCTCTCCAGTGGCATCTGCTATAACTGAGCCCCCGGAGAGAGGGAGACCTGTGGGCAGTCTTCAGAGCTGGCCAAGTGCAAGCAGATGCTGGGTCCCTGTGTTCCCATCTCCTCCAACCTGCAGGACCCCATGGCTTCAGAAACAGCATTTTTTGGTCACCGGATAGAAACAAAGGGAATGAAGTGGTTTGTGCCCTCTTGGTGGACAGCTCCCCTTTTCCTGATGGCTGTAAGTACCTCATAGAAGTAGATGTCCAGGAAATTGACTTTGGCAAAACACTGTTTCAGTGTCAAGTTTTGCCCTTGGACACTCCTCTGTCTACCTTGTCACTAATAATGACCCTGAAGGCAGCCCTGTTTAGAGATGGCAACAAATTGGAGAGAACACTTCCCATTTGGATGATTTTAAAAGAATCTACAATTTGAAATATTGCCAGGTAAAGTGTTAAGTGTTTAACTGAAGCTCACTTTTATTTTTTAATCCGATGCCAAAACACAGGATGAAGAAATGGTTTCATCATAGCTGATATGACTATGCCTCGAGGGCCTGGGTCACTAAAGCTCCCCAATAATAAGGTCAGAATAACTTGGGAGATACAACCTACATGCCCACCCGTTGATGAATGGGCAAATAAAATGGTCTCTCCACATGATGGGATATTAGTCAGCCATAAAAAAGAAGGAAGTCCTGATACAGGAAGGAATCCCAGAAATCAAGACACACAGATGAAGTAGTTTGTGGTGTCAATACTGGGGACAGCAGATAGCTGCCCACAAATCTTTAGAGAGTCACGTTGTTGAAGAAAAAAAGAACCTCATATGGTATAATTGATGAAGTTTACATGGGAAAGCAATTTGGGCTCAACATGTGGTAGAGATTTAAGAAGACAGAGTTCTTTAAAAAATATATATATATGTATAGGTATATATGTGTGTACGCACGCGCGCACACACACACACACACATACACACAGCTATTTCCCTGTCAAGGCAGTGTTCAAGAACAAAGTGGGGACCGTTTACTTGGGATGTTAAGAAGGAATTTCCACACTAAGGATAGAGTTTGGAATAGAAGGCTGCCAAGAACAAGTCCAATTCTTCAGTGCCTGTGATTCCAGAAAGACTAGATTCCGAGTTCACTAAAAACCTGCCAAAGCAGTGTCTGCTTTGGGACAAAACTCGGGATGAGGTGACTGGAGAAGCTTGAATTATAGAAACCACCAGAAGACCTATTGCAAGACTTCTTGAGTTCTTGAGTTGTCATCCCTGCCCGGGACACTGTTTCCATGTTGATTCAAAGGGCCACCCCTGGGAGCTAGTATCATACATTGAATATGGACATGATTGTGGAGTTAGAGAGATATGGGTTCAAATCCTGGCTCTGCCACTTCTGTGCTGTGGGATATTGGGGCAAGTTACTTAGACTCTCAGTTTTCTCCTCTACAATATCAAGAGTAATTTTGTATAAATATATAAATTCTCTATATATTATAGTGTCAGTAAAGCATTAAAATGAGCACTTTATTGTCATCCTAAATTCTCTTTAAATTCTGGATTGTAAAAATAAAATCAACACGTTAAAGCATACATATTAAAAATTAGAAGCAAACATATCCTGAAATCTCACCTCCCAGATATAGTTTTTACTTCTCTTTTGTACTTTTGTATACCTTTCATATATGCTTCAATAAGTGTTCACGATTTTTATCAGGAAAAAGTACAATAAACTTGATACACTAAATATTAAAACTTGACATCATCCTTATAACATTCTGCGTGCTCTCTTACAAGTCATTTTTGATCTCTAGCATCCTCTGCTAAAACATAGCAGGTTGAGGTACTAAGAGTTAGGTGCGAGGAAACCTCAGATTTGGGAATCTAGTCTCCATCATCACCATCATCATCACTACCAGCACCATCACCACCATCAGCACTACCAATTATGAAATACCCCTAGACAAGCCACGTGATCTTTCTGGATTCCGTGTGTGCATTTCGGGTCCCTGCTGGCTCATCTTTAACTCAGTATTAAACATCGACTTAACCCTACAGAGAATTTTAATAGCCCTTCCCTATAACGTTCTTACCAGGGTTCCAGTAGACTTATTGGCATTCAGTTCTACGTGTCAGCCCTAGGTGAATATGCAGTGAATTTTAAATATATTAAAATTCTCTGTAGCCCATACCTTGGGAACTTCTCTGTTCCAGAGTAAGTTGTACTATCAAGTTCTGGGGCTCTGAGACCAGTCATCTTGGAAGATTTAACCACACAAACGCATCCAGGAAAGAGTAAGAGAAAACCCAGCAACACAAAGATGACTTCCTCAAGCCGGTAGCTGTGAGCAAAGTTGCCTCAAAAAATCTGGTCAGTCTTTTATTTTTCTGGACTCAATCCTTGACCTGTTGCCTCATGGTAGAGTGCATTTGTGAGCGACGCGATCAAGACATTCCATTGAGTTATACTACATCCAAATATCAGACGATGCCTTTGAACCCCTCCGACAAACCACAAACTTAGGAACCAACGTTGACACAACACTCAGCAGATTCAAAACACTGAGCCGGGGAGAGGGGAGGATGTGGGCAAAAAGCTCTTTGATTAAATGTGTTTCTTTCTCTTTGTGCTCTAATGGGGTCTGTGGTACTGCCTGGCAACCGGGCAAGTTCACATGCTTGTGTTTTGAAGAAAGTCTCTGTCTCAGAAGTTTCCAGCTGACAGCCATATTCGAGGTTTGTTATTGGTTTCAATAACTGAGCATTTCGATGGATAAACATTCGAGCAAGAAAAGGAAGGCACGGATGAGAAATTTCTCTGAAGAAAGAAAGGGCGGTAGATGCGAAGAAAAATCAAAACATCTTGTTCTTCAAAGAATCGGGGACGTCTTTTCTCAAGCTTCCCTCTGCAGGAATAACTGTCTAACCTCTGTGCCTTGTTTTTAATTCCTCCACACTGGTTTTAGTTTTTGCCAAGATGGATGTTGGGTCTGAATGAAAACCAGAATCGTTTATCTTTGCCAAAGCGTTTTCTTCTTCCGCGGCAGAAAGTTATGAAGATAGGTGATTTCTAATTGGAATGTGCTGCTTCCAAAGTTATCAGGTTCTTGTAGTTTGCTGATAACCAAAGAGACTGAAGCCCAGGGGTGCAGAGACCCATCAAGGATAAATGAGGAGACCATTAAAAAGAAGATGCATGGCTTTGTAGCCAAGGAGGCAACCAAGAAGAGATTTTTCTGGATGTGGGGAGATCTTACTTGCTAAAAAGAAGGCTCGTAAAAAAAGATTATGCACCTCAATTTTCCAAATCGTGGCTCAAACTCTTTTATTTGTACTTCCTCTTTAGGTCTAACGTTAGGTAAAACACTCGAATGCCAGGCACTTTTTCAATTAAGAATAAAAGGTAGAGGGCAATTGAAAGCCAATGACTGATTTCTTCCTCTCTCCTCTGCTCACTGAGATGAATTCTCTTTGAAGCCAGAGTCAGACAGAATCTGAAGCCTGGACAATAAGGAAATCTAGACTGCTCAGAGAGCCTACTTTGGTTTGAGGTGTAGGATAAATGTCTAAGGACATTTCTTTCCTCCTAGGTGAAGCAGGTGTGCATTTTCTTGAGAGACAGGGGACCAAGGTCTTATGCATGATGATTAGCAAGCCCAGCATTTGGGGACTTAGAAAGCACTCAGTTCTTCCTACTCATTATCACTCTCCACCCATCTCTCAGGTCAGATTAGCCCAGGGGTTTGGAGTTGCTTTTATAGGGAAACCGAGAGCTAGCACATCACCCACTGGGGGAGCCATTTCATATTAATTATTAATAATCACAGAGTACTCCGTTTATAGGCTCTATGATATCTGGCTGCATGTTACAGGGTCCCTGTTATTACAGCTCCTCCAACACGAGGGAGATAAAAACCAAGAACACCTCCTCGGAAGCCAAATGGAGCAGAGAGGAGACGACCGAGTGGTATGTCACTCAGTAACGAATCTGCTTTATTAGAAGAGGAAAAAGTCATCAACAACTTTTTTTAAAAGGTGCAAGTTACACCGAGCAAACTGTCTTTTTCCCTTTTATGCCTATAGATTGTGTCTCATGGCTAAAGCTGCAAGTTTTTTCCCACAATATTAAAGGTTTGGGAATCAGAATTTGGAGGATAGAAAACCCATTCCAGCAAGGCTTCTGGCCTATTTGCTAGAAGGTTCTCACCAGGTCGGGGCAGCTCGGGGCCGTTGTCCCTTTTGTGTCTCTGGGAGACAGGACGTAAAGGAACACAGAACCTCAACGCCGCAGCGGCGACACCGGCGGGAAATATGTATTGCTAGTGCCCTCTAGTGGTCAAAGCCCGGCTGGACGCGAAAAGAGATTTTTCACCCTGAGCTGGGTGTTGAGTGCTTTTGAAAAGCAATTTTGCAACTTGGCTGTTGCCATTGTGCCCTACTTGTAATGGCTTTTGACTTCACGATGCTGGTTCTTTCATTTTAAGCTGTTTCCAATTCTCTTGTGGAAGCAGATGAGTTTGAACTAAACTGTGATTTTCGAAAATGGCAAATCGTGATGTTTCTAAGGAAAACTCGTAGCCTCCAAAGCAGACTATCCTTTGACTACATGACTCCCTCTTGACTGCCTGTCCCCAAAAGCAACATCCTCACATTTATAAACATTTTCTATCGCCCACGTTTATTTGGCAAAATTATTTTTCTTTTTCATAATCATCGTGTACCTTACAAAGGATCTAAAATCTAGCATTCCCTTTGACCTGAAAATTCGTCTTCCAAGAATTTTTCCTAAGTAATCACTTAGATATTAGCAATGTTGAGAAATAAGCTATTTTTATCAATGATTTATTACAAAGGGAAAATCGCAAACCACCTGAAGGTCTAACAGTAGAGAACTTGATAAACTCATCCAGCTGATGAAGTAGTCAGTAGTATTTAAAAATGATGGGCTACACTTGGGAGGATCCTTTGCTAACAGCTGGGGACATTAAAGTCTAGAGAGCGTGAGTGATTTTTCCAGAGGCTCACACAAAACCAGGGTGATGGTTATACGTGGGTGCCCCCTTTTTGGTGGGTTATTAAGCTACATATTTTCTGAATATATATATCCATTATTTAAAAAGAGAGGTTTTTTACAGCGTAAAAAACCAGGTATTTTTTAAAGAAACCAGGTATTCTAACCCTTAATTTAGCACTCTGTTTCCAACACTATTCTACTCCTACAAAGAAGGAATGTACAAAAGATAAAAAAGATGGAATCACAGTCCCTGGAAACTAAATTTAAAAGTTGCATTTAGAACATTCCATTGATGAAGGCTGGGCATGGTGCCTCATACCTGTAATCCTAGCACTCTGGGAGGCTGAAGCAGGAGGATCGCTTGAGGTCAGGAGTTCGAGACCAGCCTGAGCAAGAGGGAGACCCCCGTCTCTGTTGAAAAAAAAAAGAAAAGAAAAGAAAAGAAAAAGAAATTAGCCAGATAACTAAAAACAGAAAAAATTAGCTGGGCATGGTAGTACATGCCTGTAATCCCAGCTACTCAGGAGGCTGAGGCAGGAGGATGGCTTGAGCCCAAGAGTTTGAGGTTGCTGTGAGCTAGGCTGACGCCACAGCACTCTAGCTCCGGCAACAGAGCAAGACCCTGTCTCAAAAAAAAAAAAAAAAAGAACCTTTCATTGATGAAACTAGATTTGTTTGCAAATGGCTCTGTCATTGGTGAATTGGAAGAGTTCACGACTTGATAGCAGGTCTGGAAAATGATACAGTTAAAACTCTTAACTCCCTGCAGACAGGAGATTACCAATGAATTTCACCAATTCATATTTCCTTATTGTCGTAATGACTGTGAACTGCCATACCTTTTGCTGTTATTTTAAAAACCCATAGAATGTTAAGAGAAAAACAGTTTGTCTAAATGTATAAGACAGTTTATACCATCTCTATATTTCTATGTCAGAAGCAAAGAGATGACCAGTCAATTCTGAGTTACATTTAATAAGTATGTATTTGTGGCTGTCACCCAGAGACAATAGTGAAAACGGCTTAGTCCAAGACCTCCAGGTGCCCTCAGTATGGCCAGGAGGAAGTTTGACGTCCTTGAAAAACAAAATAGAGGGCACCATAAGGCAAGTGAATGCATAATATGCAACATAGATATTATAATGCTGTATGGAGTGAAGTCAAGCATCAAGATGCGTGGTTCATAGTCAAGAAATTTTGAGTTGTGCTGATGTGGAGATATGTCTGTATGGACAAGTGAGCTTAAATCTCTGCAGCTCAGTTTTCCCATCTGTAAAATGAGGATGATATTAGTGCCTACTATAGCAAAGATTAAATAAGAAAATGCACATTGCTAGAATATTCCATGCCCAAACATGTTAATATAGCATTAATTATTGTTGAATACTTTTTAGTCTGGCGGACTGAAGTGTCCAGGTGGAGGTTCTCTGTCTTTGCAGCAAGCAAAGCAATTTGCACGTTTCACAGAGCAAAGTTGTGTAGGTTCCACCTTCAGGCCAAGAATGAGAAATCGCCATTTCACATCATTTGCCGGTTTCCGTCAGTAGATGGCGCCCTTGAGAACTCCGCCCATGGGGATTTTTTTTTTTTTTTTTCTTTTCTTTTTCCGGGATTGGGGGCAGGATGGACGTGCTGGGAGTAAGAAAGTTTCTCCTCTTTCTGTCTTTCTCAGCACAGGACTTACATTTATTATTTAGCTGGGTTTTTTTTCAAAGAGAATTAAAATGTCATAAATTTATTCGTATTTCTCCTATGTCAATATAGAAAGGTATTCCCTTTACTTTTGGAGTCAAAGACCAACCGCCATACGTGACTATAACGTCAGAAAACGATTTTCACAAGTGTCTTGTACAAAGGACTCACTATTGCCGCAGTTTATAGACGTAGTTGGATGAGAGAGAGAGCCCTGAGTACGCAAATTTATAATGACGGAGTGGCCATCCGATACTGTCATTGCATTCCAGAAACAAGACTGTGTGCTTGCCTTGCATACAAATATTTAGTGCATTAAAAACACTGAGACCTTTTCTTTCATTTTTTTTTATTACATTTGGACCTTCGAAAATCATACACCATCAGATATACCACTATTCAGTAAAAATCTATTCTACTTTTTGGGAAGCACACGGGTCACACGCTATCTTGCTAATGGTCACCCAGACTTTACTAAGAGTTTATCAAAAAGGTAGGCTCTGCTCTATGGGATCCTGAGCCCTGAAGTTTTGAAGGTTTCGATTATTGTAAAACAATTTCAAGTGGATGAACTTAATTCCCAGCTGTTTTTCTTCCGCAATGGGCTAATCATTTTGAGATTACCTAGTTCATTCCAAGAATGTTCGATTCCTTGAGTTTGTAACCTATCCTGTCTTTGGAAAAGCTGGTTAAAAAGTCATCCTTTTTTTCTGTACAATAAAGATGAATTCCCCCCAGAACACACCTAATATTCCACGGTTGCCAGACAAACTCCCAAATCACCCCACTCTCCTGTGCCCATGTCTCTGACCTTGACTTTGACTCTTGTTCCTTCTTGGGCATTAAGCCCAGTCTCTGCATGGCCACTTGATGATTTTTCTTTATTTCTTTTTCCTTCCTTCCTTCTCTTCTTTCCTTTCTTTTTCTTTCCTTTTTTTGCTTATACATCCACCTAAGTTGCTTATTTACTTATTTTTAACATAAAAAATATACAAGTTAAGATGTGCAACATGATGTTTTGATATACACATACAAAGTGAAATGATGGCTACAGTCAAGAAAATTAACACATCCACCTCCTCACACACGTGCCTTTTTGTGTGCATAGGATGAGAATACTCTCCGTCTACTCCCTTAGCAAATTTCAAGTATGCAATACATTATTATCAACTACAGTCACCATGACGTACGTAAGGTCTCCAGAACTTATTCATCTCGTAACTTCAAATTTGCACCCTTTGCTCAGCATCTCCCCGTTTCCCCCGCACCCTGGCCTCTGGTCATCACTGTTCTCTCTGTCTACATATTCGACTTTTTAAGATTCCACATATAAGTGAGATCATGCAGTATATTTCTTTCTGTGTCTGGCTTATTTCGCTTAGCATAATAGCCCCCTCATTCAACTATATTGTTGCAAATGGCAGAACCGCCTTCTTTAAGACTGAATGATATCCCATCCTGTATATATCCCTCGTTTTCTTTTCCCATTCATCTGCTGATGGACATTTAGGTTGTCTCCATATCTTGGTTGTTGCAGATGATGCCACAGTGAATCTGGGTATGCAGATAGCTCTTCACACTACCGATTTCCTTTGGGTATACACCCAGCAGAGGGTTGGCTGGGTCGTATGGTAGTTCTCTTTTTCATTTTTTGAGGAACTTCCGTACCATCTTCCATAGAGGCTTTACCAATTTACATTCCCACCAACAGCGTACCAGGGCTCCCAGCATGCCACTCGATTTTAACTCCCGCTTCCTGTTCCTGATGGCGAATCTTTTGTATTTTTGCCACTTGAAGTGTTCCCCTACTCACATTTGAGCTTTGCTGTGCATGAGACATTTTAAATTTTTCCAGAATTTCTATGTTTGGAATGAAAGCCTCTTCCTTCTTTATTCTCTGGTGTTTAACACTTTTATTTTTCCTCAATGCACCATTTATAGTAGTTATTTAATCTTGTTTTGTCTGTTATTGTCCATGCCCTGGGAGTGTGTGAGCCCCGTGAGGGCAGGGACCATGTCTGTCTTGGACTCTGTGCCGCTTCTCTGTGGCAGACGGTGTGAGTGCCCCGCCTGCGTCTCTAGAGCATTCACTATTTCCACACACGCCTGCGGCTTCTCACTGCTCGCAGCGTGACTCTCCAGCTGGGGGATTTCTCTGCCTGCAGGAGTGTGCTAGGTCCGTGCACTGGACAAGCCAGGAGGGTGGGAGAGTCAAGCCCGGGGAATACTCCTCCACCCATGAGAGGTGGGAGCTGGTGGATAAATACTGCAGCTTTTCTTGCATTTCAGGTGGGCTGATTCTGACACATTTTACACCGTCTTCCAGAGGTCTGCAGTGGGATCAAATGCCAGTTGCCCACAGCAGTAACACTCTCTCTCTCTCTCTCTCTCTATATATATATATATATATATATATCACCCTGTCCCACTTTGTCATTCTATGATTGGTATCTCCTAGGATTACCTTTCACACAATCCACTTGCACTCATAGCATTTTATCAGGTCTGCTTCCAGAAAAACCCAAGCTAAGACACCCTATAACTCAGAAAATTTCCTGGGGATAGAATAGGATCCACTCTGAATGAAGGAATGCATATAGAGGTATTGCATTCGTATCCCTTAAATGCAAAACAGATTGCAATTGCTTGAAGAATTGATATGTTACCCCTGAGCTTAGGAAGGTGAAAATATTCAGGGAGTATAATGGAGAGGAGGGAAAGGGCAAATGTGTGTCATTTGTCCACTGCTATGAGTTTTTTAAAATTGTTTATTTATTTATTTATGTGTTAGAGATAGGATCGCGCTCTGTCACCCAGGCTGGGGTGCAGTGGCACAGTCATAGCTCACTGCAGCCTCCAACTCCTGGGCTCAAGCGATCCTCCTGCCTCAGCCTCCTGAGTAGCTGAGACTACAAGTGTGAACCACCATGCCTGGCTAAGTCGTGACTTTTGATAGAATTCAGTGGGATGTCATTCTTTCTCCTGTGCATGGGACAATAATGACATGTGTTTAACTTCTTGCATAACTCTCCTTATACAAGTAATGCCGTAGTGAACATCCTCATAATTGCACCATTGTACATTTCCATGGGAACTGCTGCAAGAGAAATTCCTAGAAATCACTGTATCCCAAGGTATGAGTCTTTTACATCTATCAGATCTGCCAAATTCCTCTCAATTTTGCATTCCCCGCAATCTTGCCAACGTTAAACGTAACCCATTGCCTTCTCTTGGTCAATTTGATGTATGAAAAATAAACTCATTGTGTTTAGCTATTACATGTTCCTAAGAGTGAATGAAGCTAATTTTCTTCTTCTGGGTGTATTACTTCCCCAAATTCTGAATTGGGAGAGAAATGAGGTGAAGCCCGGGGAAAGGAGACAGGCAAACAGAGGTATACAATTGGGCAAAGAATATCAGGGAGCTCACGCCTTTGAATAGTCTCCCAGTGGGTAAAAAAATGAGAGATTTTTGTTTTGACATGATTTCAAATGATTGCAATGAGGAAGAAAAAAGCTGCAGTTGATCGTTATCGAAATTTTCAAGGGCTGAAAGTAACAGATGATGTTTGCCAAGTGAAGAAATTCAGTGCATGAGGCAGCTTGAACAAACAGGCCCCTGGAAGTGGATGTGATGGCTCTCAAGATGGCAAGATTAGCATGCTATTGTTGGTTGGGTTATTCCAAGGTTTGTCCACGATTTTATTAGTTCATCCATAATTTTATTTTCTATCACGGTGAAAGGGTTGTCATTTTTCTCTCTTACAAACTAACAGAAGGGTGGTATTGTGGTGGGTAGCCTTCTAAGGGTTCCCAATAATCCTTTTCCTCCGAGTTTTCACACCTTTGTGTGACCCCCACCTCCCGAACGTGGGCTGAGCCTAGTGACCTGTTTCTGAAAATCCTGCCACAGCCACGGAGTGAGCTGGGAAGTGAATCCTTCCCTGGCTGAGTCTGTAAATGAGACTCAGGCCGTGGCCAGCATCCTGATTGCCTCCAGGAGAAGACCCCAAAGAAAAGAACCCCGTTACGCCGTGTCCAGATGTCTGACCCGTGGAAACGGTGCGGTAATCAGTGTGTGTTGTTTTACGCTGCTAAGTTTTGGGGCAATGTTTTGTGCAGCGATAGATAACTAATACAGATGGCGTGTTTTACAGTGGGTGTCGCTGATTTTATGGGATTTTGAGGGCTCTTTCATATTACAGAGAGACTCGAAGCCTCCCCTCACCTGTTGGGGAAAGTGAGGCTAGAGCAAGTCTACCCCATCTGTTGCACTGATAATATTTTCCTGCAGAAATAAAGCTACTCTTAGCCTATTCTTCCCACCCCGCTTTGCTTCATACATCTTTATTGATGCACATCAATTGTTGTTCCGATGGTACCCCAGACACAATCTCAGCTTCATGGATTCCACCACTATCTTCACCGTCTCATCATCAAACATTGGCCAAACCCCAGATCTTCCGCTCCAAATGCCCCTTTTATCGAAGGGCACCCAGACATCACAGCAGGGTGTCCGCAGCCATGAGCTGACACAGGAAAGGCAACGATGCCTGGAGATGTACATGGAATCCTTTTGGGCAAGGCTGCAGGGAGGGCCCTAGAATGTGAGCAGACGCAGGCAGTGCAGATTGTCCTCATTCACGGCTCCGAAACTCTGATGTGGTTCTTCTTATAGTAATTAATGGGGCACACTCAGGGGGCTCTTCCAAATGCACAGGTTTAGGTCCCAACCCGGATTCACAGAAGCCCCTGTGAATACACTGTCTTAGTTTGAGTTTCCTGGAAAGCAAATGCTGAAACAAAAACATAGCAGACCCTGAAACAAAGGTAGTTTGGCGGGTTATCTTGGGTTGCAAAATGATGCAGTAGGACATTGAGACAGAGAAGGAAGAAAAGCACCCCCTCCCCAAACAAAAAAAGAGACAGGTGGGCTCATAAGCTACTTAGCCCTGGTGGATCCTGGTGAGTCCCTCTTTTTGGTGGCCTTTGGGGAATCGTGGCGAATTTTCCTACTGGAGGACAGGGACCCTGGGGAGTCTCTACCTACTCTGTCCTCCACTGGTTGAGGAGTGACCTCACGGTGTCAGCTCCCGGCTTCTTGGAGAAAGCAGAGCAGAAAACACAACTGCAAGGCCTGCGTCTGACAATGATGGGCTCATACCCAGAGAGGGACCGTGGCTTGCTCAGTTACCCAGTGAGGGAGTAACACGGTTGGAGCCTCAGCCACATCTCAGCACCCCCAGATTTTCAGCCTGAGGCTTTTTCTCCTAAATCCCAATTGTTTGATTCTTGCTGAGCGTTCGCTTTAAAAATCAACTTAGCTAAATACATGAATGTAATTTAAAGCAATTAATACCGACAGCTAATTGGGTCTTATAAAACCCTATGGGGAAGGTAATGCTATTATCCCTATTTTACAGGTGAGGAAATTAAGAACACAGAGCAGTTAAGTAATTTATTTGTGGATAAACCCTAGCAGGTAGCTCTGCCAGGATTAGGACTCGCACGGTCTGGCCCAGGAGGGTTCCCTAGTGCTGGGTTAAGCACACACTACTCACACAAGGCTATGCGTATGTGTGCATGTGTGTACATACATTGTGTCTTTCAAAAGTCAAGCCCACATGTTTGCTAAAGTTATGATAGAAATGAGATTCAGGCTTAAAACTCAACAACTTTCCTAATGCTAAGTGTTTCTCCTCCTCCCTCGACTGGAAGAATTTAATTTGCTCAGGAATCTCTCCTTTTGCCACTGGGGAACCACAAAGTGACAGAACTTTGGCAGCTCCATCTGAAGGCTCCTGTAACCGTGGCCCAGCTCAGTCTGACATGGCAGAGGGAAGGAAAGTCCCAAATGTCAAGTAGCGCAGACATCCACTGCTGGCCTTGTGCCAAACACCCGCCGTGATGCTCGGGCCCTGTCACTCACTCCTGTTTGTGCTTACACCTTCCAGAGATGCTTAATTAGCTCCTGGTTCCATCTTTATTTAGCTATCCGTCAATGTCCCTGTCAGTTTTATTGCCTCTTCCTGATTTTAGAATTTTTATTTAGCTGTCTATTCTGAACACACCCGTGTCTCCGCCAGCAGAACCAATTATTTCATACTTATATAATCTATTTTTATCAAAGGACTTCCTATGGTTTTTAAGTGGTTTCTTTTTCAGGACAGTCAGGAGATCTTGAATTTTCTGTCGTCCCATGAAGTTCTCCCTTGGGTTAGGAGTACAAGAATCAGAGACTGGGAGAAAAGAACAAATGACATGCGCCCTCACCCATGCACATTTTCTGTGTTCTAAAAAACAAAAGCAGGTCAGGCATGGTGGCTCATGCCTGTAATCCTAGCACTCTGGGAGGCAGAGGCCGGAGGATCGCTCAAGATCAAGAGTTCAAGACCAGCCTGAGCAAGAGTGAGGCCCCTGTCTTTAGTAAAAATAGAAAGAAATTGGCTGAACAACTAAAAATATATTTAAAAAATTAGCCGAGCATGGTGGCGCATGCCTGTCGTCCCAGCTACTCGGGACACTGAGGCAGAAGGATCGCTTGAGCCCAGGAGTTTGAGGTTGCTGTGAGCTAGGCTGATGCCACGGCACTCTAGCCCGGGCAACAGAGCGAGACTGCATCTCAAAAAAAAAAAAAAAGAAAGAAAAAAGAAAGAAAGAAAAAAAAGAAGGAAAGAAAAAAGAAAGAAAGAAAGAAAGAAAGAAAGAAAGAAAGAAAGAAAGAAAGAAAGAAAGAAAAACAAAAGCATATCATTTTGTAGCCTGCTTTGCTTCACTTAATGAATTGTGGGCATTGTCTCAGCATCGTTCTGATGGCTACCGTACTGGGTTAAATGGCATCCCCCCTAAATTTGTGTCCATCCTGAACCTGTGAAAGTGATCTTATTTGGAAATAGGGTCCTTGCAGATGTAATCAAGTTAAGATGGGGTCTTACTGGAATAGGATGGACCCTAAATCCAAGGACTCATGTTCTCATAAGCAGGAATTTTGGACACAGAGACAGAGGGAACACGGCCCTGCTAATGCCTTCATTTCAGACTTCCGGCCTCCAGAACTGTGAGACAACAAACTTCTGTTGTTTTAAGCAGCACAGTTTGTGATCATTTGTCGTGGCAGCCCCAGGAAAACAACGCGGCTGCCTGGTACCGAACCATAGGGCTCTATGAAACTGATTCAGTCAAGTCCCTCAATGAACATCGGTTGCTTTCTATAAAGAACACTTCGTGAGACTCTTTGAATGTTCATTTTTATACCCTTATAATTTGTTTCCAAGTGGTGTTGGTGGCGTAGGGGTGGGTATAGCTGCCTTCCTAGCCATTTGTTTCAAAAAGTAGATTTATTAAAGCAAAGGGAGATACCCCGTTAAGGATTTTGATGTACACTGCAAAGCTAATTAGCCAATCTACATGTGGTTCACCAGAGGACCAGTTTTTCTACCCTCCTCGCATAAGAAAGCATCATCAAGTATCATGAAATCTTTTCTAAAATGCTTCTGGAATATCCTTCTCATTCTTTACAACCTGTGTGTAGCCTGTGACCTCCTGCTGGGCAGGCACTACCACTGTCTTATTAACCACTCTATCCCCAGAGCCTGACACATAGTAGGTACTCAACGAATATTTGCCATGTGACTAAATAAATGAATGGGCGCCCGCTGAAAACACAGCGCTGACATCCTATCTCCCCAAACCAATCTCTCTACATTCAATTTCGCAACAAGGATTAACTTATGAGGCACGATTTTGGTCCAGATCGTTGATAAATACTTATAATCCACTAAGCCCCGGTGTACACGGCAATGTGCTAGATTGCACGTAAATAGATAGATCACAGGCTAGAGAGGCAGATATAAAGGAATTTTGAAAAATTGCCTTGCCTTATGGAATTCACATTGGATTGAGAATTTATTTTAAATTTTTAATATTAAAAAGTCATTCACACATCGTCTGTAAGTTTTCAAAAATAAGAAGACTAAGGGAAATACTTTTAAGCTAAGCTTTACCTTTACTAGGGTTAAAAGGTTAATTGGGAGATACAGTTTTGTTCTATTCCAGACGTGAGCTCTGCAAAACTCGATCTTTCTGAAGGACCTGGAGTCCATTCATCCTGCAAAAGAGAGTCAGCATGTTCCTAAACTCTGGGAAGCATTTGCAAATTTGATGTCAACATGCTTATGCAGAGGCGTTCTCTCTCTCTCTCTCTCTCTTTCTCTCTCTCTTTCTGTGTGTTTCTTCCTTCTAATCTATCCTTATTTTTTATCCCTGTCTCTTCCTTTTATGCACCCTTTTATTTGTGTGTGTCCTTGAAGCACAGGTACAGTGGTTTGGGCTGCACGGATGTTCACTCCACATTAATAGGGCTGTGCTGTAGAGAGCATCGTGCTTCAGTTTCCTCTCTCGCCATCTGTCTTTAAGATCAGACTGTGTCGTCGTCTGTGGTCCTGTTTTCCACCGGGGGCTTTGCACGCGTTTTACACGTCTACTCCTTAGTGATAGATAATCCGGAGCTCTCCGCTTCCTGCCACGGCAAACGAGGCCGTGGCGAACGTCCCTGTCCTCTCACGTGCCTGCGTGAGAGCTGTTCTGAATATACAAGCAGGAGCAGAGCTGCGGCGATAGAGGATGGTTGCAAATGTGTCTTGACTGAGTGCGTGACCGACTTTCCCAGGGGTCATCGCTGCCCGCATTCCAGCAGCAGCCCTTGAGGGGCGCCCTACAGCCGCACCTTCCTCCTAACCAGCAACAAATTTCTGCCAGTCCGATGAGCATCGGGTGATATCTCCTGGTTGTTTTCATTTTCATTTTCTATTTACTGATGTATTTGAGCATCCCTCTCCATACTTACTGTCTTTTGTGTTTCCTCTTTTTATGAATTGTTCATTCAGATCCTTTTGCTCATAGTAGAGCTTTATTTTCTCAATTAAAAAATCCTGAGCTTTCATCAGATTTTCAAAGTGGCTAGGAAGCACTATCTGAGGCTAAATATGAAAAAACTCAAAGTAAATTTAAATTGTGAGTCACCATTGTGAGTTTGGAATTCGCCTAAATTTGGATGGGTTTCACCACGGGCTTCTAAGAAGAGGAACTTTTGTGTTTATATCTATCGCTATATTTTCAATGCTTACGCGTCTGCTACATTGCAGGCACTCATTAAATATTTTTTGCATGAATCTGTGAAATAAATTGATCAAAAGCATGCATTTTTGAAAGAAAACACCTGACATTAAAAAATATTTCTGTATAGAAATATCCAATCATTTCTCAACCATTTACATTTGAACACATACTACATGCCAGATGCTATAAATAACACAGCAATAAATAAACTTAGCCTAGTAAAATCGACAGCATATATTTTAATGCTCTATTTTATATGTTATTTCTCATTTAACTTAATGTAAGTTATTCTCATTTGCGTCTTGCAACAATTCCTCAAGGTAGGAATGATTTTCCCCTCCTCCTTTTTCCTTCATATGAAGAAATCATGACCCTGAGAGACTGTTTCATATAAGTACGTGGCAGAGATATTTAGAGACCAGGCTAGTGACAGGGACTAATTCAGAGCTTTGCTCAGATATTAAAGCACCACATGTAGCCAACATCAAGGTGATATTCCTCACTGCTTTCTTTCCCACACTTGAACTCACACCAGTTGTGACGATTAATGTTATGTGTCTACTTGACTGGGCTAAAGGGTGCCCAGATAGCTGGTAAAGCATTATTTCTGGATATACATGATGGCAGTGTTCCTGAAAAAGAGTAGCATTTGAATTGGCAGACTGAGTAAAGAAGATCCACCCTCCTCAGTCCAGGCAGACATCGTCCAATCTGTTGAGAGCCCAACCAGAACAGAGAGGTGCAGGAAAGGCGAATTTGCTCTTTCTGCGTGAGCTGCTTCTCCTGCATTTGGAGAGTGGAGCTCCTGGTTTTTGGGCCTTGAGATTCTAGGACTTATCACGGCAGACTCCCCTGCCTTTTGGCCTCCTAGAGGGAGTTATACCATCAGCGCCCCTGATGGACTTGGACTGAACTACACCACCAGCTTTCCTGGTTCCCCAGCTTGCAGAGAGCATGTCATGTGACCTCTTAGCCTCCATAATTGTGTGAGCCAATTTCCATAGTAAATCCCTTCTTCTATATCCATATACATCCCATTGGTTCTGCTTCTCTGGAGAACCCTGGCTAATCCATCGATACACCCTCAATACAAGCTCATGGAGTTACCATACAGACACCAACTGGGTATCTACTAAAGTGTCAGGTGCTGTGTGGAAATTCATAGATAAATAAGACACGGTCTGTGCTCCTGAAAAACTTAGAGATGAGTAGTCAACCTGACAGGTCCAAAGTCAAATTTGTTACCCAGACAGATCAACATGGAGGGAGAGGTGAATGTCGTTTCATGTTTGTGAACAGTGTCTTTGGGGCCAGACAGCTCTGTGACCTTAAGTGAGAAACTCAACCTCTCTGAACCTCAGAAAAGTGGAGTTATTAATAATGCACAACCCCTAGAGTCATTGAGCTGATGTGTCACCTATTATAAAGCTGATCCTAGTGGCATGCTTAGCATAGCACCAGCCATCCTTACAGAATCCCAATAACTGGTATTGGAAGTAGTTTGGGAAAAGAAGACCTTTTTTTACCTGCCAACAAACCTACTATGCACATAGTAGATTGAATTATATATAAGCTGTATGCTTCATAGGTTAAAAACATTCAAATGCCAACAATTTTATATGGCTTAATCTAATCAAATTATTTAAAAATTGGGAGAGATTAATGGAAGAGACAATATACAAGAAGCAAAGTCTCTTGAAACCAGGGAATAACTAGGGGTCCTGGTTTGCTGTGACTGTTTTTCTCAGCGTCCCCTGGGCTGGTCACTACCCTGCCTCTGAAACCTCCCTCCCTGCTCCGCTGGCAAGTGTCCAGCAGTAAAACCTCAAGAAAGGAAATACCAGTAGCTGTAAGAGTGTCACAACTTGGCTTTATGTGGCAGTAACCAACCCCTAGCCAATTGTGGAGTTTGGCTGACGGTACACTCCACACCTTGTTAAAAAAAAGAATCATATAGAAACTTCTCTGTGAGTTCATTGTTCAGCACTTGTAACTCGTAAGGACCACTCGGTAACGGAGCAGGGAGGTTGGGCTTTTAAAAGCAAGTTTCAGTAAGAAGTTGGTTCCTAATCGACCAACAGGTATCCCTACTTAAGCCAAAGAGCAGATGTAGGGTAAGGAGGTATAGTATCTGGGGTAGAGAATGAGAAAGGAAGTAGGGTGTTATTGACTAAAACCTTCAGATGCGTAAAGGTCTATTTTCTCATCCTGGCTTTGCCTAGCTCACTGTGTGATCTGAGCAAGTTATTTGCCCTCTTTAAGCCTTTATTTTCCCTTCTATATAAAGGAGCTAAAATGTAAGATAGCTACCACAAAGCGTTGTTGAAAGAATCAAGATAATGCGTGTAAATTACATGGCAGGTAGGAAGCGCTCAATAATAGCTGATTAATATTACCATTTATCCAGTGTCTGATGTGCGCTGTGAACCATGCCAGGAACTTTATATACATATATTTCAATTCCTCCTTGCAGCAACTCTATGAGACAAACATACTTATGTCGATTCTACGTGAAGAAACTGCACTCAGAAGGGTTAAGCACCTGTCAGACATCACACAGCAAGAAAGAGGAACAGCTAGAATTTGAATCATAAAGGGAGGTTTGGATAATCTGGAGGGCTAATAGCAATTGCTATTTGTTTAGTCGGCTCTTTAAATCCTGGTGCCAGTTCAGCAACACTTGACAAATATTTATCATGCCCGAACTCATTGCCAGGTGCTCTGTTAAGGGAATGCAATATGATCTCATGTTCAGCTGTTGGAACTTTCAGTAATGTGATTAATAATTTTTTTAAAAAACAACAGAAAAGAGAGACCTCAATGAATGTAAGAATGAAGAATGTCCTGAATTACTTCCATAGTTGCATGAGAAGGCTTCTAGAATGTTCTAGAAAGAGAGCATCTGGTGGTCCCTGCCACCCACCTGCTCTCTATGGACAGATAAGAACAACTCTCTGGGTTGGTGGAGAGACTTGTGCGTCTTAATTAGTTCACTTTTATAGAGCATACTTTCAGAGGCATTTTCCCGACCGAAATAGGGTCGCCCCCCGTGGGTGTGCAGACCCCGGGCCGTGGGCGGTCGTTAAGGGAGGCAGCGTTGCCCAGTGCAGGCACTAAACAGGCAGAGACTCACGGGCTTATTCTCCTACCTCGACCCCCACTTCTTGCACCTGGAAAATTATAACCCAGAAACAACTGACTCTTTAGTCGGGGGGAACCACCCACAGACTAACAGTTCCTTACACCCAAGGCTGGCGGGCCACCTCTGTCTCCCCTTGCCTCACCCCCATGCAGGGAAACAGCCCAACTGACCCCGAACTTTCTGTTATCTGTCTAATTCCAAGATACATCCTTGTTGCATTAGGAAGAAAGACCATCTCCCTCACCACCGAGAGATATCAACCCTTGGAAAGCTGCCACTTCTAGATTTTGATTTTTTTTTTTTTGCAATGCATATTTTCATAAGTCATTGTGTTTCTTTCTTTTTCTTTCAAGATTGGGATATTCTGATTTTCACAAAGACAGCAAAGATCGCATCTCTGTTTCTGATTATTAAGGCATCACACTCATCCTCACTAATGATTATATGAATAAAACATCAATTAAAATGATGGGATACTATTCAAGACCCTATGATATTAACAGCAAATAATTTAGATTTTAGTAATTTAGATTACTGTGCTGGGTATTGTTCTAAGTGCTCTACACTGAAAAAAAGAACTTATTTAATCTGTACAAGAACTCTCTGATATGGATTGTATCGTTATCTCCAATTTACTGAGGAAAAAACTGGAGACCAAGGCAACACATCAACAAGTGACAGAGGGCCAGGTGCGGTGGCTCACTCCTGTAATCCTAGCACTCTGGGAGGCAGAGGCAGGAGGATCCCTTGAGATCAGGAGTTTGAGATCAGCCTGAGCAAGATTGAGATCCGATTTCTACTAAAAATAGAAAAATTAGCTGGGCGTCGTGGCGCGCACCTGTAGTCCCAGCTACTTGGGAGCCTGAGGCAGGAGGATCGCTTGAGCCCAGGAGTTTGAGGCTGCAGTGAGCTATGATGATGCCACGGCACTCTAGCCTGGGGGACAGAGTGAGAAAAAAGGAAGGAAGAAAGGAAGGGAGGGAAGGAAAGAAAAGGAAAAAAAGAGATTGGAATTAAGGAGGGAGGGATGGAGAGAGGAAAGGGAGGAAAGAAAGAAGAAAGGAATAAAAGAAGGAAGGATGGCAGGAAAACACTAGAAAAGACTAGACGTATGAATAATGAGCCCAGCGCTTGGTATATAAAAAGCACTCCATATATATATATATGTTGAATAAGTGAATGAATTAATTAATAAATGAATGAATAAGTTGAAAGTCCCATCATTTTAGCTTTGTGAGGGACAAAACTCTGTTCTTCTCTGAGCACTTCAATACAAACATTAGTACCATTTAATGTCAACAACTCAGAAAAGGTGCTAAATAGAGTTACGCCAATTCCTTAACACAAAAGGACTTGGAATTTCATTTTTCTGCTCTGCAAAATGGTGATCAGCATCAACGACAATACCAACACCTTCCTCAAGAACGCTCTAAAGGAGAAAATGCAATGACGTTTTGTGCAGGAGAAAGAACCCTTCTAGTGGGAATTTCTGCTGCTGCTGGTTACTAAACAGAGCTATGTCACTATGACGACATGAATGACGTGACCGCAATTTTGCAATTGCAATTGCTCCTGTCCAGGACCTGTCGTGGCTGAACTGGAGACGGATGAATACGTGGGTGGCATCCACAGGTGACTCTTCTATGAGCCCCTCACCAAGGCATAACCAAACTGACCGCCTGTCCCGTTCGAAATGTTGACACTACCCCACTTTTCTCTTAGATTTCTCCTTTCAAGTTTGAAACGTCGCTTGGCTTTAGAATTCATGACAATAAATCCCCTCTTTCACACAGATCTATTATTATGGACTCTACTTGCGTACATTTTTTTTTCTCTTAGATAGGCACCTGGGAGACGGTGTTTGCAGAAGAGTGGTTGCTGAGGCTCATGGAGAAAAATACAAGGTTGCAGGCTTTTGGTGGAAGCTTCTGGGCTCAGTCAACGGGCGAGCCTCATTCCTGGGCAGTGAACGCAGGCAAATAGATGGCGTAAATGTTTATTTTAAGGGGGGGAGCCATTTATTTTTCAGGCAGAAAGTTTATACAGCTTGAGAGAATTATTTGAAAGGAAATGAGCCCCGTGGCGTATGATGCTTAAGGGTCTCGTCCACCTTCCTTCTCTCTGCCCGGCTATGAAAATGAGAAGGTTTATTCCCTTCCTCCTGCGCCCCCTCGCGCCCACCACACCTCCGGGTCTCCCCACGCAGACCTTTGCACAGGGACGTTTGTCCTTGGAAAGCTCCACCTTGCAGCTTCAGACGGTCCCTACTGAAGGATAAACGTTAGTTTTTTGGACGTAACGAAGCTGGTCCTGGAAGCCAGGGAGCCTGGCAGTGTCACTTAGAGGACAAGCCTGGACTGTGTCACTCATCCGTGACGTGACCTTGGGCCTCCATTTCCCCGCTTATAAATGGGTGGTAGCCCAACTGCTCTTCAAGGTCCCTTCCAGCTCGAATATGAGATTTCAGGAAAGATCACACTGCATATTTCTCCCCACGGCTCTGCCTGGCAGGATTCTTTCACTGGGTTTGTGCGTCTCCCTGGGTCATTCGGTTTCCTTTTCCAGCTTTCACTCCTTCATCAATTCATTTTTTAAAAAATTCATGTTATTATGGCTAGAACAGCCAAAAAAAAAGAGAGAGAAAATATTTTCATTTTAAGTTAATTTAGTTGAAAAACCCACACATTACAGGAAAAGGATATGTAAAATTCCAGACCTCTGACTTGAAAATTTGAATTACATATTCTGCTTTTTCAGGAAAATATTGCTGTTGGTCCAGTAATATTATATCTGAATAAAGTTTTGTTTTAATTTTTATTTAACAAATTCTTATTGTAATGACAGTTTACGGGCCAGATAATGCAACGGGCCCTGGAATATAGTGGTTAAGTTTAGCGGGAAAGGTAGACAATACCTAAGTAAGCAAGTAGATAATAAAGTAATTCTATGTCATTGTTAACATTAATTCAAGAGGCAGTAGAGTGTAGTCGTGCTTGGCTTTGAATCCTCGCTGATGGGCTGTGTGATCTTAGGCAAGTTACTTAACTTCTCTGTGCTTCAACTTCCTCGTCTATAAAATAGAGATAACATTATCTGCCTCATAGTGTTGTTGAGAGAATTAAATGAGTTTAATATAGAAAGCTCTTGGAACAGTGCCTCAGCTGCTATTATTATCATCTTTACCATCATCATCCTCACCATCATCATCATCATCATCACTGTTGATCTGCCATTATTTTCACCAATTCTTCTCTAATTACTCTCTGTTTTCACAAGCCTCTGGAGTTGGGCAGGCCCAGATTTGAATCCTATCCAACACCTACTAGTTGTGTGACCTTCAATAAGTTACTTCACCTCTCTGATCTTCAAATGCTAATAACAATAATTCCTTCTTCTGCCATAGGATATTTTGAAGCCTAAATAAAATCATGTCATTGGGGCCTAATAAATACTCATTTTCTTCTCTCTGCTTCACATATTTTTATTCACAAAGTTTTTTTCAATTTTGATGACTTTTTAAATTTGTGATGACTTTTAAAAATATAATTGGTTTTCTTCCTATGCATTTTATGCAAGAAAAATGTTATTCTGAAACAGAGACCATTGCAGTTGCTGCAGATGTCTTGGGCTCGGCCAAACCAGAACTTTCTAATAGTGCCTGTAAATTTTTCCATCTGTTTGATATTTCTCCAGCCTTAAAAATCCTTCATTCAAATTGGTAAGAAAAAAAGTATATTTTTTGGGGATTCTTAATATGAGTAATATTTATTTAATAAAACCAAACAAACAGAAAGAAAAAGCAATTTAATAACCATAAGATAGAAAAAAAAGATTGTGTTGAAATCTTCTGGTGTAATATTGTACCACTTGCTTTCTATCAACACTTTCGGTGAAAAGAAGAGTTCTAAGGATTTTTTTTTTTGAAGAATAAAATAATACATAGTAAGAATGAGTTAACGGGCTTTTTTTTAAAAGAATATTGTTATCACATAAAATTTTTAATTGTTAATAGTGTTCTGGCTATGCATTGTCTAATTATCAAAGATACAAGTTTTAAAGTTTTGTACGTTTCTGAAAGTAATTATAAATTACGTTTAGTGCCGTCGGATCACTGCTCATTGATGAAAAGGTGTAGATGCTAGTAAAACAGACATAGCAGTACCAGTCAGCTTGGAAACACAAAATCAGAAGTTGAAAGTAAATTTGAACAATTTTCAGAAGAAAACTATGGATATTTCCTGAGCTCTACATAGGGATTTGAGAAATGTTCTCATCACAGAGAGAATATAGTACAAGGATCAGCTAATCTTAGAATCATAGGATGGTTTAAATGGTCTGATTCCATTATTGAAAAAAATGAATTCTTAACGCATTATTTCTCTGACAGCTTTTATCTCTGCCTGCTTCTCTCAGATCCGATTTTTTTTTATTATGATCTTTTTGGTCTCATCCACACAAACTCTAAAACCTACACCTCATTGCCCTACTGCGTCATCATTTTTTAATTGTCATAAAATACCATAATATGAAATTTACCATCTTAACCACTGTTACGTGTACATTGCAGTCCGGTGGCCTCAAGTGCACTCACACTGTGGTGCGACCATCACCGCCAGCCAGCCACAGAACTTTTTATCTCTTATAAAACTCAAACTTTTGGGGGCCGGGCACGGTGGCTCACGTCTGTAATCCTAGCACTCTGGGAGGCCGAGGCGGGAGGATCACTCGAGGTCAGGAGTTCAAGACCAGCCTGAGCAAGAGCGAGACCCAGTCTCTACTAAAAAAATGGAAAGAAGTTAGCTGAACAACTGAAAATATATATGGAAAAAATTAGCCGGGCATGGTGGCGCATGCCTGTAGTCCCAGCTACTTGAGAGGCTGAGACAGGAGGATTGCTTGAGCCCATGAGTCTGAGGTTGCTGTGAGCTAGGCTGACGCCATGGCACTCTAACCCAGGGAACGGAGCGAGACTCTGCCTCAAAAAGATTTAAAAAAATAAAACTCAAACTTCGTACCTATTAAAAAATAACCTCTCATCCACACCCCACCCCATCCTCCCCAGCAACCACCATTCTACTCTCTGTCTCTATGACTTTGATTACTCTAGATAACTCGTATAAGTAGAATCATACAATATTTATCTTTTTGCAACTGACTTATTTCACATAGCATAACACCCACGAGGTTTGTTCGTGTTGTAGCGTGTGTCAGAATTTCCTTCCCTGCAAGGCTGAATCATACTCCATTATGTGGGTAGATCACATTGTGTTTACCCACTCGTCTGTTAGGGGGCACTCAGGTTGCTTTCATCTTTTGGCAATTGCGAATAGTGCTATGAACACTGGTGTGCAAATATCTCTTCGGATCCCTGATTTCAATTTTTTTGAGTATAGACTGCAAAGTAAAATTGCCGGATCACACGGCGATGCTATGTGCAACTTTTTGAGGAACCACCACGCTGTTTTGCATAGCAGCTACGCCTTCTTACATTCCCACCAATAGTGCACGAGGGATCCAGTTTTCCACATCTTTGCCAACTCTGGTACTTTCTGTATTGTTTTTTTTTTTTGACGGTATTCGTCCTAGTGGGTATAATGTGGTATCTCCTTGTGGTTTTGATTTGTATTTCCCTGACGATTTGTGATTATATTGAACATCTTTTCAGTGCCATGGTTTCCTTTTTTGCAGTTAATAGCCGTCCCTTGTGTTGAACAAAGAGAGTCAGTTCCGGGACGAGGAGGCCAGGGTTCAGCTCTACCATTTACCAGCTAGTGCGTCCTTGGGCAGATAACTGCCCCTTCTTTAAATCTGACATATTTTTAAGAACACAAACCTAGTTTCACTATTTTATCCATTTTATATTTGCTTTTATTATTTTAATTGCATAAGAAATTCATTGAAGATCTTAGGGATGGCACAAAAGTTTTTTTAAAAAAAGAAATTCAAGTTTATTGTAGGAGAAATAGAAAATGTAGGTAAGTAGTTGGAAATAAAAAGGAACTCATAATCTCATACCCAGAAATGAAAGAATACTTACAATAATATTAAATATATCATCTTCTAACCAACTTTTTTTTTACTTAAAATATTGCAGCTGTCTTCCCAGCTCTATAATACGGGTCCACAAATTGTTTTTAGTGTTAGTGTAATGTTTCTTAGGAGCACACTTAATGTTTGAGCTCACTCCCGCCTGCTGGGCATATAGGCTACTCCCATTCCCCCATTTTTAAGTCACCTATGAATAGAGTGATTCCTTTACTCGGTGGTTTCTTTGTACTGTTCCCGAGTGATTCCGGAAGTTCACACAGAGTGGCAGGAGCCCCTTGTAGATGTAAACATTAAATTAATTAAAACTTTGGGCTTTGGCCCTATACAGGGCTCTCTGCTGTCAGCTTGGAAAAATTTTTCTTTCCACCCTTTGAGCTCATTCCCATTGTAAAAATGGGAGGTCACAAAGAGGTCACAAGAAGGCATGAGATGATGATACCTGTAGGAGAATGTTGACTTGTAAGGAAAGGAGAAGGGATCATTATTTACTGATAACCTGCCATTTCACCGCAATTCCCGGCATGCCGCCCTACAACTCCAGGTCAACACCCCCTGATACTTAATGTAATGAAGCGTCTCATGGCCCCTGAGGTTACGTCATGCAGGAGGAAGGCAGGATAAGCACAAACAGGAAGATTTTATTTTTCTCACGGAATCACTCTCTCAATTTTCTTCTTGTCTGCCAGGCACCCGGTGCCAGGAAATCTCCCACCTCCCTCGTGCCAGTAAAAGTATCACGGGTGCAAAGTGGCAGCCCTTTGCCAGTTCTCGATGATCACGATTGCCCTGTGTCTTCCCTTCCACCACTAGAGCCCTCTGCGCCCCACCGGGAACATGCTCCGACCCACTTCCCACACGCAGCCTCCACGGGAAGTGAGGCTTCAATCCACATAGGAATCGTGGTGAGGGCACTTGTCGCTCGACACGTACTTGCGTGCGTCAGGCGCTGGACTCAACGCCTTACAAGTAACATCCTGTTGGATGCACACAAAAATCCCAAGTGGATGGTACTTCTATTCCCGTTTTATTAAAAAAGAAAAAAAATTGGGGGGTTTGCCAGGCGCGGTGGCTCACACCTGTAATCCTAGCGCTCTGGGAGGCCGAGGCGGGAGGATTGTTTGAGCTCAGGAGTTCGAGACCAGCCTGAGCAGGAGTGAGACCCCATCTCTACTAAAAATAGAAAGAAATTAGCTGGACAACTAAAAATATATAGAAAAAATTAGCCGAGCATGGTGGTGCACGCCTGTAGTCCCAGCTACTCGGGAGGCTGAGGCAGGAGGATCGCTTGAGCCCAGGAGTCTGAGGTTGCTGTGAGCTAGGATGATGCTATGGCACTCACTCTAGCTGGGCAACAGAGTGAGACTCTGTCTCAATAAATAAATAAATAAATAAAAAGACTGTCAAGACTAACAACAGGGGAAATTGTTGAGCAATTAGGACTTTCACACATTGCTGTTGAGAATGTGAATTGCTACCATCACTTAGGAAATCTGCTTAGTAGTTTTCTAATAAAATTGAACATATGTATGCTCCTATGACCCAGAAATTCCACCCTGAAATGCATTCTTACCCCCCAAAAGAAGTGCTGATGTAACACCAAGAGACATAGATAAAAATATTTAGAACAGATTCATTTGCTGTATCTCCAAACTGGAAACAAATCACATGTCCATTAAGAATAGAATGGATAAATAAATGTGATACAATCATGAGATGGAATACTATACAGCCATGAAAAAGAACAAGCTACAGCCACATGCAACAATATGGATGAATTCGGAGACGTAATGTCACTGAAAGGCACCAGACGTAAAGGGGAACACACCAGGTGGTTCTATTTATATGATGTTCAAAAATAAGCAAAATAATCTATGATGGTAGAAGTCAGAATAGAAGTTATCTTTGTGGGGAGAGAATTTACTGGAAGGATAAATGTGGGTGATTACTGGAGTGCAGAGCTTGATGGCAGTTATACAGGCATACACACGTGACAAAGATACCAACTGCACACTATGTTTGTTCACTTTATTAGATATAAGTTACATTTTGATTAAAAAATTAACAATGAAATCTGTGCGTTTACTATGTGACGGGGACTTGTTTGCAAATAAAGGAATATCTAAGAGAAAATCAGGCAACGGATGTTTTCCAGCTAGGCCCAGCATCTCCAAAACACAAATGGAGACATTATTCTCTCCCCTAAAGTTTAGTGATGGCCCCACGCTCCGATTCTGCTGAGACCGGTAGGAAATACTGACCCTTCCTTGGCCCCATGTCCTCTGCCTGCCGTGTCCTCCGTTAGAGCAGACGTCCCGGGCACTTCCTCTGGGACTCAACAAGCTGTCTCCTCCCGCCACGGGACACTCAGTCCGAGTCACTGGTCACTCTGCGGAAGGTTAATTGCGGGTCCCCTGACGATAATTACACCCACAGCTGGGTCATGAAGCAACGCGACAGATTTCACCATCGCAGGGCGCATGAGGCAGGGGAGAATCACAGAGCCATCCAGACCGAAGTCCCCGGTTCTTGAGATTTATGACACAACAACTGTCCCCATCAGCAGCACTAAAGCCTTAGGTTGGAGAGGAGGCGACACCAAAATCCTCAGTGGCCGGGGGTTTCTGCTCAACTCAAGGGCCCATGAGATCTATTTGTTCTTTGACTTGGAAACTCCGAAGGCCCGAGCAGGACTTCCTGGCCCAGAGATCGCACCATTCTTGTCACATGCTTTTGGGTATCTCCGGAGTGGCGGTTAAGAACAGCTGTGGTTTCTCTCCTCCTCTGCCAGCTGCTAGGGGAAAAGTCTCCACTATCAATATCAGTAGTAGCAGCATTTAATGTCTTCTGAGGTTTGCTTCATTGATCTGGATGAGGGTTAAGCTTGGTGGAGTTATAGGTAACCCCAAGGTGGGCCATATGTCAATAATTAATGTATGGGGAATGGGTCATGAGCCTTCATAAAACCACCGTTCTCTCTGGTTGTGTATTTCCTTGAAATTTTCATATTTACCGCATTTTCTAGAAACGCTTTGGGTTCCCTAGACTTCTAAAATATAATAAACAATCAACTAAGCTGAGAGAAATAAAATCAAAAGTAGGAATTCGATGAAGACCTTTTAAAAAAGCATTTCAGGGGCTGGGCCCAGTAGATCACACCTGTAATCCTAGTACTTTAGGAGACCAAGATGGGAGGATCACTGGAGGCCAGGAGTTTGAGAGCAGCCTGGGCAGCATAGCAAGACCCTGGACTCTACAAGAAATTTTTAAAAAATTGGCCAGGCCTGGTGGCACATGCCTATAGTCCCAGCTACTTGAAAGGCTGAGGCAGGAGGATAGCTTGAGCCCAGGAGTTTGAGGTTGCAGTGAGCTACGATGACACCACAGCACTCTAGTTTGGGCAACAGAGTGAGACCCCGTCTCCAAAAAAAAAGAGAGAGAGAAGAGGAAAGCCCAGGCCTTTCACAGTCTGCCACGGCAGTAAACGTAACGAGGGAACCTGCAGCTGCAGGTGAGGACACTCCCTACCCCTGGTGGCTCTGAAGGCACAACTCAAGGAGTCCGACCAGGACATCTCCGGATGGCGGCTCGCCACCTCCAGAACCTGTACTTGAGTCCTCCCATCTCTCCTTCCTGAGAAGTGAGGCAGGGATCTCATTATCTCCCACCCCGCCCAGGGCCCAGGGTGGGTGGAAGGGAATACGGCAGCGTCATGAGCTCCCACCTGAGCTCACTGTAACCTGGACTCCTGACCTCACGCGATCCTCCTGCCTCAGGTCCTCACAGTGCAAGGACTGCAGGCGTGAGCCACCATGGGGCCTGGGCTTTCGAATCAGACAGACCTTGATTCAAATCCCGTCTCTTCTCCTCGGGAACCCTGCGATCATGGGCTAGCCACTGAGGCTTTCTGGGTCTGTAACCTCACCTGTAAAAGGAGAATAAGCACAGACTTAAACTCCGAGGATTATTGCGAGGGTTTAGTTCGACCAATGTTTTCAAAGTGCCTTGTGTTACAGTACATTTATATAGGACTCTGGCATGCGCTGTTTCAGGAGGTCTTAATGGGCTTTAGTTTATTCATAAACCTCTTGGAACTGTATATAAAGCTACATATATTGGATGGAAGAGGAAATGGAAAAATGTCTCTAAGGAGAAGGTCCCTAAACGCTGTAGGTGTCCTGTGACCCTCAAAAGGTTAAAAGTCACTGTTAAAAGTCAATACCTTGCAACAGAAACATTCTGTACCTGAGTGGCCCAGCGTGGCCAGGGAGACTGGAGAATCGAATGTTTCATTATGTTTAATTTTAAATAAAAGTGCAGCTTTAGGTGATCTCATTTGAGCCTCTCAATAGGAGAAGGCAGTACGTAGGTGAGAGAACTGAGTCCCCGAGGAAATGAGTGGCATTCTCGAGATCAGGTAGCCGATGCTGAAAGTGTGAGAATGGAGTCCAGACCTGCCGACATGGGTCTTAAATTCTCTCTCTGCTGTGACATTCTGGAGGCCGCGACGGCCATCACCATGGCTTGACAGGTCACTGCCAGCGTCGGCATTGGGGGTGGCTCAGGATGAAGCGCAGGGATTCAGACGAGGAGGCGTATCCACCTCACCTGTGTCCTACGCCAGGTAGCACTAGTGGAGCAGCTGGGAAGGGGAAGAACCTAATACCAGGTCTGATAAGGAGCAGGTGTTTACTTTGGGTATTTGAGGTTGAATCTTGGCAGAAACTGCTGGAAGATGGGGATCAGAGTTGGCCACCCACACAGACAAGAAGCTGGCATATTTGTGCTCCAACAGTGTCTGCTACTAACATCACAGTTAAAGGGCAGCCAGTGAGAGAACCCAAGTACCTAGCATGCGACCAAGAACTTACAGAGAAAGGATACGTTATTTGTGACACATTGAACTTACTCGAAACTATATACCGTTTATTTCTTATAATCCGTCCTTCAGAAATACACAGGCGCACAACGATGCGATTTGTGCAGCATTGTTTACAACCAATGAAAAATGAAAACAACTTCAATGCCCATGAACCGTGGATTTGCAAAATAAGCCAAGGCAAAGCCATATTATGGAACACTCAGAAGGGTTCAAATGCACTGTTACGGAAAGATGCCTGTGATATATTGTTAAATGGAAAAAAGCAAGCTGCAAGAAAATAGGGTTAGTATTATCTAATGTTTTCTATTTAAAAAAAAACACATAAGATAAGGAAAGCTACTCACTAAGCCGCAGACGGCAATTTCCTCTGGGAAGTGAGATCGCAGGGTAAGGGTTAGAGAAAATTTTTACTGTCTTCTGTATATACTTTGCATTTTTGTGATGGGTCCATATTATTTTCATCATAAAACTAAAGCAAAATTATATATGTAATGAAAGCTCAACTTCATGGGAAAGCAAGGTGGTAGCTGAGCAGGTATTAGGAAGAAATGACATCTAGGGCTGGCCGGACCCATCCGAGAGGTGACCAGGAGCCCCTTAACGTCTACCTGCTCAACCAACAGCTGGTTGCAAGGTCACTGTGTCATTTGTGGGCCCAGCTGATCATGGCTGTATGAGACACAAACAAATCTCAGCCTTCACCTCCCCGGTACCAGATTCCCATCAGGTCTCAGCCTCTAATGGCCTTTTCTACATTGGCTTCTGTTTCTTGGCTCTGCGGGTTTGGTATTTTCCACTGGATCACACTGTAAACCCATGTACCAAGAGTGCAGCTACGTCCATCCCTAGGAGGCAGTATGGTGCTGTGTTTGAAAGCATTCGTGCTAGAGCCACACTGCCTGGGTTTGAATCCCGGGAGTCCCACTAACTAGCTGTGTGACCTATAAGCAAGTTGCTTAACCTCTCTGAGCCACAGTTTCCTTATCTGTAAAATAGTAATAATATTAATACAACCTATATTACAGTGTTCTTATGAGGATGAAGTAAAACAAAATACAGTGAAGTGTTCAGAATGTAGCGCCTGGTACTTGGCAATGGCTCAATAAATATGAGTTACTGTCATAATCATTCATTTATTAAGCGCCTACTACATACCAGGAGCTTTTCATATACTATTTCTAATTTGTCCAACTTCTCCACAAAGTAGATATCATTTATTCCTGCCTTATAGGTAAGAAAATATATATATGTCTTTAAAATATATATATGGGTAAGGCTCAGAGACAGTAAGTGATCTTAAGACTTGTTCTCTTTTTTTTTTTTCAGCACTTACTAAAAGAGGCAATTTGTATTTTTCAAAAACAATCACAGAAATATTTCTGGTGCCACGTTCTCTTCCAAAACCTTGGCATTCTCCCATCGAGAGATGGAGCTACTTCCCCTCCCTTTGAACCTGGGCAGGCCTCTGTGACCGATCCAATGAATCGAAAGTTGCAGTAGGAAGGTAGTCAATTTATGACGAATGCATTTTACATCATCATCACTGTCATGTTTTTTATTCTATACAATTGTAAAGTCAGATGTACCTCGGTTTTACGTCTTCGTGCCTTCATTCACACTGTTTCTTCCACCTGGTTTGCCCTCTCGCTCCCATCTATAGGAAATCCGTTTTGCAATTATAAAGAGTCCCAGCTTCTGAATCAGACAGAGCCGGGTTCAAATTCCACATCTACTTCCGAGCTCTTCAAGCTGGGTCAAACCACTTACTTCTCTTTATATCCATAAAATGGGTATATGGATGGTACATGATACACAAGATTGATGTGATGTGATTAAATTCTGGTATTTGGTAAGTTCTCGATAATTGTTAGTGAACACTTTAATAATGTTTTATCTTGGGGGGCTGTTCGTTGGTGATGTTCGGGGTTGTGCTCAGGGTTCAGTGGAGGGCGTGGGTTAGAAGAAACGTTTCTGTTTGAATTTTCCCATGACAGGCTCAATCTGGGTTCATCAGCATGTATATCAGGGTCTCGGCATAAGCTACCATTTATCTCCAGAGATGGAGGAATTCCCATAAAACCTTAGGCTTCCAAACAAACATCTTCCCACACTCAACACACCCCATTCCCACAATCTTGGGCCTCTCCAAGGAATACATCAGTGGAAGGCAGGACATGAGCGAGTCCCACTGCGGAGGGACACTTTGCAAGAAGCTCCATGCTAGCCTCTTATTTAGGAAAATAAGTCTCAATACAGTGAAATGTCTAAGTTGTGTAACCCATTTTGGAGACTCACCTTTGGATATCATGATTCTGATGGATGCTAAATAATTTTGATTCTTCCCAGCCTCATCCTGGGGAGGTGTTACTTATCAAAAGCATGTGGGTTCTGCCAGAGAGACCTGAGTAGGAATTCTGGCTTCTCCACTTACTTGTCATGTGATCTTAGTCCTTCAGTTCATACTTCTACATCTATGAAACAGGAATACTCACCTTACGTAGCTGCTGTTTCAAAAACTAAATTAGGCAATATCTTTGCCCAGCGGTTTGACATCTGTGTTCCAGGTATCTCTAACTTTGGGGCAAGCCATCTTAAAAATTAGTGGCTTAAAACAGCAATAACATTTATTTTATTCATAGATATGCAATCTGAGCACGGCTTGGTGAAGACAGCTCTTCTCTGTTCCATCTGGCATCGGCCAGGGTGGCTTAAAGGTTGGGGTGGGGGATCGTCAAGACGACTCACTCATTCACTGTCTGCTGGTTGTTGCTGGCCGTTGGCTGGTGCCTTAGGTGAGGTCATTGGCCGGAACACCTACATGTGGCCTCCTCACGTAGCTTGAGCTACCTTGCGACATGGCAACTGGATTTCCAGGGTGAATGTCCTAAGTGAAAGAAAGCCCAGATGGAAGACATATCATTGCTTACGACCTGGACTCAGAAGCCCAGGAAGAATCCATCCAATGAAGGTTTATAGAGGGGATGATGTTCGAGTCTTGAAGGCTCAAGTCAAATGTCAACCGTGTAAAAGGCCATCATGATTAACATTAATATATTGTTGGCCATAACTATTAATATTATTTATGTATGTGCATTGGTGAGGACCAATGGCTGTCAGTGGCAGAATCCCAACTCAAACCAGCTTAAGGGAAAAATGAGATCCAGTGGTCCATGTACACAGGAAGAGAAAAAGTGGATACAGAGATTCAAAACAATATTGGCAGATCTCAGATCAAATCTCCTTAGCTCCCTCTAGCTCTCTTCTCTCTGCATGAGCCTCACTGCAATGACATGTTGCTGGGCTTTTCCTGAGTATGTTATGGCCCCAGTCTGCTTCAGGTTGACACAGTTAAGAGACTCCCAAAAGTTAAGAGGAAAAAAACCTTTTTTCTTTCAGCATCTAGATATACAGTGTCATGAAATTATGTGATTGGTTAGGCTTGGGTTTTATGGCCCTCTTTGAGCCAATCACTGAGGCCAGGATATGGGAAGTTGTGATTGGCCAAGTGTGGGTCACATGACCCCACACAGAACCAATCAAGTTGTCTCCCTCCAGAGTTGGTATTTGTGAGTGCTCAGAAAGCGTTTGGTAAATATTAAACGTTCACCAAATGTTGGTCATCAGTTCACCTCTCTTCACTTCCTCGGGACGTCTCAAGCTCCTTGACTGCCAAGACCAGGGCTCATGTCCCTCTATTATTAACAAAATAGCCCCTTGCATAGCATCCCCGTGTTTGCTGCCTCAGGGGAAGCTGTGAATAGTTGTATATTTTCTCGTTCCCATTTTAGAGATGAGGAAACTGAGGCTCAGCGTCTGCTTCAGGGCCAAGAGCAGAAGTTGCAAACCAATAAGGAGCTTTTGAAAGAATGCCCTTGTCGGAGGAGGAAAGAGTCCCAGAGAGCAAAGGGACCTGCTCCCGGCCACATCTTGCCAATATCACGACCAAGACCCCTCTCCAGGCCCCTGATTCGAGTCCCGGCCTCTCGCTACTACCTTGGTATGAAATTCCAGTTTACTGATTGTGTTTTAAACGGCAGCGCCTGGGCCGAGCCCCTTTTTTGCATTAGTCATCTCATCCCTATTTTCACGTGAGCCTCTGAGAGGTCAAGAGGCTTCCTCGAGGTCACAGAGCTAGAAAGTGGCAGAGGGAGGATTAGGATTCAGGACCTTCAGACCCCGGAATCCATACTCCAAATCTCTGTATTGCACTGCGCTGGGCTCCTGTTAAATTTACCAGAGGGTTTCCAGGCTGCAGCTCTGGGCCAGATGAGGGAAAGTATGCAGCGGCAGGAAGGGTGTACACTTAGGCACTGGCGAGAACTGGCACTGAACTCTAGCTTTGCCACGAGTAAGCCACACGACCTTGGGCTTCCTCTGGCATGGGGATAATTGTCGTGTGGACAAGGCTTGGATGGATAGTGTATGTCACTCTCAGTGGAGGGTCTTTGAAAATATTGAGATAACGACTATTATATTGTTAGTGTGCTTGTTACCTAAAGGGTGTGGATTTTAACAACTGGCACCTGCCAAGGGACTAGCCATCTAAGCAATGAAAGAGCATTGCCACCAGGGGGCAGCAGAGCTCCAGCAGACTCTTGCCGGCGCCGCCACTCCTGCCCCAATTCTGGCCAAGCCCCTTTGGGGACCTCAGTAATCTAATCAGCCTTGCCTTGGTGTGGTTTGATCACAGAAGGAAATCGCAGGCCCCTCCTGCTTTAAGCAAAGCCAAATGTTTCAGAGCCCCAGACTTCTGGGATTCCATAAAGCTGGCTGTGTGACTTCGAATAAGTCATTAACCTCTCCAAGCCTTCGTCTCTCCTCATCTTTAAAATGTGGGTAATGACAGTACCTACTCCAGAGTGGTGTTGTAAAACTTAGATGGGATCCTGCAAAGTAAAGACCTGTGGACAAAGAGTAAGGCTCCAAAAACAACAAGTAGTCGTTAAAAACAATTAAGCACACAATGAAGTTTTTCACTAAAAGGTTTTAAACCTTAAGGGGAAAAGTCCTGGTTTATCCTAAAGAACTTATTGGAAGATGGAAGCCAAAGTTTACACACAAGGATGTTCACTGTGGTGTTGTTTATAATAGTGGGAAAATTGGAAAAATTAAAAGTGCAACAAGAGGGCAAAACAGACCAAAGGGAATTATTTAATAGTTAAATGAGCTAAAGGATGGTCATATTAAGGAATGCCAAGAAACCTTTAAACCTGATGTGGATAGCCTTGACACTGATGGGAAGAGACAGCAATAATGTATATTATTGAATAAAATAAGTGCTACAAGCCCGCAGGTATAGTATAATCCCACGCATACAAAATGACCTCTGTGTGTATGTTCGTGTGTGTGCGCATGCAGATGTAGGCAAGCTCTTAAAGAGTTGTTTAGGAGACGCATCAGTTATAAACTTACCTTTAAGTAGTGGGACTTAGAGGTCACTTTTAGCTTTTTACTTTTAAAAAATCTAATTTGACAAGTTGCAGGTACATACCATGAACTCTCATACTTTCTGCGGCCAGATTCGGTATTACCAACATTTTGCCACATTTGTTTTATCTATATCGGTACCCACACCTATACTTACCAAAGCTATCTATGTACATGTTATAAGTGTTATTTCTGCAGAACCACGTGAAAGTAGGTTGCAAACATCAGGATGCTTTGCTCCCTAGTTCCCCAACATACCTCTCCTAAGAGCAAG
This sequence comes from Avahi laniger, assembly GCA_963575035.1. Classification (NCBI taxonomy): domain Eukaryota; kingdom Metazoa; phylum Chordata; class Mammalia; order Primates; family Indriidae; genus Avahi; species Avahi laniger. The sequence goes on from CAUYSK010120449.1 coordinate 42,681, forward strand.
GACATTCTCTTACGTAATCACAGCGGTTATTTCTATTATCCAATATGCACGCAAATTTCACCAATAATATAGCTCTCTATATAACATAGATACACATATATGCATAGACACATATACACATATGTAGATTCCTGATATATATTACAGGGGTCGTTTTTATTTTCCTCTTACACTCTTAAGATACTTTTCTATTGAAAAGTACTTTTAAAATGCTTTTTTATACTTTTTAGAATTCTATGATACTTTTCGGCCTGCAGACATGAATGAACATCACCTTCACAATTAGAAAGGACCATAAAGGCATTTCCATTTGAGGACAATCATGAGATACAAGTCAGAGACTTGGTGGGTCGTCTACCACTGGAAAAATTGTGAGTGAAAAGGCAACTACCAGGTTCTGCCTGGTGGCTCCCATCACCGCCCAGAAGAGCCACTCCTCTGTGTTTCTTCTGTCACCTGGGGGGCCCAAGGGATCTCCAGGGAAGATTCTTCCTGGTGGAGTCTCCGGAGAAGCCCAAATGTCATCCCCCCTCACTCAGATAGGCATCAAAGACTGGGAACCACTCCATTCCTGTCTGGACGCATCTCTGCTCAGGTCAAAGGAAAAGGCCTCGGGCAGTTCAAGATTATGGACTAGAAGTCTTTCTCTTTTTCTTTTTTTTCCTTTTTTTTTTTTTACAGTGTACCTTTTTGGGGAAATCGAGATAAGCTGTAAAAGAAAACTCCCAGTACCTCCAAATCTTACCCAAGCATAAAGGCACCGTGACCTCTTTGGAGCACGGTGTGTCACTATGTACGAAGTTGAATATATGCAAAACCTATGACCCAGCAACTCCACCCCCAGATTTATTCCCTAGAGAAACTCAGGTGCACGGGCTCCAAAAACCAGAGATAGAGCCAAGAATGTTGTTCACACATCATTTGCATGATAACTCCAAAGCAGAAACAGCCCAAAGGCCCGTCGGTAGCAGAATGGAGAAACACTGGCACATCTGTACAATGAAATATGCTCGGTAACAAGAACAGAGGAAGCTCAGATGAATCTCACAAGTGGAATGTCTAGGGGAAGAAGCCAGACCCAGAAACACAGACAGGATGATTACGTTTATATCAAGTTCAAAAGCGAAAGAGGCCAAATTAAACTCTATTGCTTAGGGACCCTTACATGGGGATAAAACTAAAGAAAAGTGAGAAAATGATTATCCCCAACGCCAGGGCAGTGGTCACTTGTGAGGAGGAGAAAGGAGTACCCAGAGAATTTGGGGGCTGCTGTTCTGCATGTGAGAACACTGATGTTCACTTTGTAAGTATTGGTTAAACCATGTTTGTTTCACAAAACAAAAACAAAAAAAATCTTATAAAATAAAATCAAAGGGCTACAGTAGCCCATGGATAATGGTCCTTGCAGCACCATGAGAAGAACATTTAACATACGGACTTTTGCTCCAGCTGCCCAGCTACAAGAGACAGAAAGAGTTCTTTTAAGTGAATTCAATGAACAATTATTGAGAATGCACCCTGTGCCCGGCCTGCAGCTCAGTGCTGAAGCTCCACTCCTGAGGAAGGTATAATTTCTATCCTTGAGGAGCTTAAAATCTAGAGGGAAGACAAGTCAACAGACAGGCGTCACAATATCACGTGGTAACTCCTACATGATGGGAACAAGCTCAAAGATCTGGAACATACCTGAGTGAGAACAAAAGGGCAAGATTAATCCAGGGATGGAGAGAATGGAACATGCTCCAGATGGTGAGAATAGAAAATACAAAGGCCCAGGGGCAGGGGGACATGCCAGGCAGGGCATGCGATAAGGCTAGACCATGGAGTGTGAGCTGTGTAAAGGAGTGAGATGAGAGATGAGATCACAGAAGGCAGAGGCCAGGAGGAGAAGTGCCCTGAAAGCCATGTTAAGAAGTTAGTACAAAGTCAATGGGGAGCCATTGAAAGATTTAGAGTGAGGGAATGTCAGATTGGTTTAGAAAGTGCAAGAGGGAGCAGTTACAGGCTGTTGGGGGTGACTCACATGAGAGATGGAAGTAGACACAGAGGCAAGGGATGCAGAAAACAGCAAAGAATGCCAGAACATAATTCTGATTCGGCAGTGGGGACAGGTTGAGACTCTGTGTATTTATGGACTCCCAAGTGAGGCTCTGCGGCTGGTCCACAGACCATACTCTGAGTAGCAGCAAGGTTCTAAATGACATCAGGCCAGGCTATATATCCTGCAGGTATCCTGAATACAGATATAGTAAGACCAAATTCAGTTCATACCTGGATGCATCATTTATCGGTTTTCAGCCTTGGTTAAGTGTTATTACCACATTCAGCCTCAATTTTCTCACCTGTAAAATGGGTTAACTAGTACAACTTTCTGTGGGGTTGCTGTGAAGGGGAAACAAAGCCATCAGCACCTGTAAAATGGGAGCTCTGATACCTGTTTCATCTGCTCTCAATGTCTCCAATCCCTGGCTGCTTCTGGGTCAATTTCCCATGAACCGAATTATTAGGAGAACAAAATATCATGAAGTCAACCTCAAAGACAAGAAATGAATTCATGTGTGGTATTTGGCTATTTGGGTATTTTCTGCAGTGCTGTTTTTGGGGGCAATGTTATTATGAAGTCTCCAGGTTTATTAGAGTCAGCTCTGAGCTTGGAGCCCTCTGCATGGGCCACTAGGCTTCTCAGGGTCCCCCCTGGGGCACTCCGTGACCTGTCCGTCCTTGCTGCAGAGGACTGAACACAAGGACAAGAGGAAGCGTGCGCTCTGACAACCCTTCCACCCAGAATTGTTTTCAAATAACATTAATTAGCTTTGATCTCCTTTTGATGCTGAAAAGCAAAAGAATACATGTTTGATGAAAACAATACGATAATGGCTGGCATCTACCGAGCCCCTGTTAAGTGCTTTGTTTCACCTCCTTTATCTCTTAATCATTCCAAATCCTGACGAGGAAGTCCCTGCTAAGATCATCGGAAGATGACCTTGCTCACCCAAGGTTACACGGCCAGCGAGCAGTGGAGCCAGGGTGGGATGCTGGGTTTCTCCGAGAACCAGCGCGGGCGCCACTAATGCTCACGTTGAGATCTTCCAAGAGCCACAGAAGAAAAATGCACCCAACCCAGGGACAAGCCCTGTTGACATTCCACTGTATTTTCCCCAGTGTCTCTGCGGAGTTAACTTTTTGAAAATTCATTTGGAAGCATACTGTGTATACTCAGCCTTGTTGAATATTAAATATTTTTTACGCTATAAAAGTAGCTCATTTTTTATTGGTTGTTTTTGTTTGTTTCCAATTCAAAGAATACACAAATATATGCAGGCGAAAGAGGAAACACACTTCTCATCTCTCTGCCTAAATGTCTTCCCTGGGTACTCAACTCGTAGCTTCCTCTCAATTTGCCAAATAGGTCTTTACACCTCTTTTGTGCCACGCCTGGGCTTGGCTTTGGAATCAAAGATGGAGAAGAACTGACACGACAAAGCCCTTGCCTTGAACCACCTCTCCTCGGCCCAGCCAAGGCAGGGAGGGTTGAGCCAACGCCACCAAATGACCTTAAACCCAGAGAGATGAAAAGGATACAATAAAACCAACATGCTCCGCTGTCTCACAGGGAGCAGGGAATCAGAGATTCAGAGTTTTAGAAAAGGCGAAAGGTAAGTAAGGCTTTGACAGGAATGAGAACTCAAGATTAAATCAACTATTCAATACATTCCAGCAGGGTACGTTTGGAATGAAGGAGAGGTTAACATAGAACAGTGGTTCTCATTTTTTGTGGGGGAGGATTTTTGCCCCCTGTCCCCCCATCACCAGGGGACATTTGCAATGTCTGGAGACATTTTTTGTTGTCACCAATGAAGGTGATGTCATTATTGACATCTAATAGGTAGAGGCCAAGGATGCTGCTAATACTCTATGATGCAAGGACAGCCCCAAAGCACAGAATTATCTGGTACAAAATGCCAAAATCAGGCCGGGCGTGGTGGCTACGCCTGTAAGCCTAGCACTCTGGGAGGCCGAGGCGGGAGGATCGCTTGAGCCCAGGAGTCTGAGGTTGCTGTGAGCTAGACTGATGACACTGCACTCCAGCCTGGGTGACAGAGTGAGACTCTGTCTCAAAAAACAAAAAATAAACAAAAAAAAAAAACCCCAAATGCCAATATTGCCAAGACTGAGAAAGCTTGGCTTCAACAGATAAGTTAGGAGGTGAGATGCTCTCGAAAACAGATTTCTGGGATGACGTCCTAGATAAGCCAATTCCTAGCTAAGGCATCTTGGGAAAATCCCTTCACCTCTCTAAGCCTCAGTTTCCTTCCCTGTATAATGGGGAAATATTATAGCAGTACCTACCTCATTGGTTTGTGAGGAGGGCAAATTAAACAAAGAAGTACTTACACAGAGCCTGGCACATAACAGATCCTCAATAAATGTTAGGCATTTAAAAAAGGGGGGGAAGTGATGGGAAGACAGAGATGGGTCCTTGAATACTGTAGCAAAGAGTCTAGACTTCTGTTCTCTGTGCAGGCTGAAACCTTGGAGGTGTTTGGACATTTGGGAAATTTGAAGTTCAAGATAATTCGTTTGATTAAAAAAACACTCCCTTGGGGGATGGACATGCTTGAATCTCTGACTCAGGTGGGGCAAAGGCAACATATGTGACCTTAACATTTGTACCCCCGTAACATGCTGAAATTAAAAGACTTTTTAAAAATTCAAAAAATAAAAAACAATCCCTCTAAACACACATACAACTGTTAACCCTAGGAAACTGGAGTATGGGAACGAAAGGTGGGAGGAAATGAGGATCTTTAATTTTTTTTTTAACAACAAGATAAATATAACTTTTGGAATGAAGGTATATAATTTGTGCTTCTTACAGCATAATTTTCTTAAGTATATAATTTGAAAAGTGTCCAATTATGGAGAAAATCTTTACGGGGAAAAACAAAATAAAAATAAAATACATTGCAGATACAATATTTAAAAAAAATAAAATGATCTCTGAAGATTCTTATGTTTAAAAAATCTTTTAGCCCCACACACACACAAACACACACACATGCACGCTAACTTTTATGGCTGCTCCAAACTTATGTCCAAGAAAAATCTGAAGCCGCACCTCTGTGGTTTTTCTCCACCAGGCACTGAAGCCATGGCGTTGGTCATGGCAAAGTTGACTGCATTGTCATTTAAGGAAAAATCTAGGGTGGGCACGGTGGCTCACACTTGTGATCCCAGCACTTTGGGAAGCTGAAGGCGAAGGATCACTTGAGGCCAGGAGCTCGAGGCCAGCCTGGGCAACACAGTGAGACCCCACCTCTATAAAAACTAAAAAAATTAGCCAGGCATGGTGGCATACTCCTGTAGCCCCAGCTACTCTGGGAGGCTGAGACAGGACGATCCCTTGAGCCCATGAGTTCAAGGCTGCAGTGAGCTATGATCAGGCCACTGTACTCCAGCCTGGGCGACAGAGGATGACCTTGTCTCTAAAAAAAATTGGAAAAAAATGTAGAGTTTTCTTGGTGGGTGTGTACAGGGCAGGGGAGGGGAGGATAGAAGTATGCATTCATATGTCGAAAATAAACTGCTTCTAGGTGGTTCTGCACTTGTATTTGTCCAACGCGAGCCAATGGTCGGCACATACGAACCACCGGGACCTCATCTGTCCAACCATCCCGGTGTACCCAGATCTTTGAGTGCGTGCCAATGCCCAAGAGCCCCAGTGAAAACAGTCCCTGAATTCATTGTCCTCCAGGAACAGCTTGAGACCTGTTTACTTCAGAACCTACAAAAGGTGAACAGGTCTTTCCTGAAAGTCCTGGTTTTCAGCAGCAGATTTTAAACAGGGCACAGGGTGCCGGGGGAGGGGAGCGGTGTCAGGCAGAGGACTAAGGACCAGGAGCTGGAACTGCTCAGGGTGTGGAGAGTTCTGGGTTGGCGTGACCTTGGTGACCTTGGGCATGTGACTTAACCTTTCTAAACTTCAGTATCTTCCTCTATTCAAGAGGGCCCGTCGCCAGTGAGGCTGCCGTAAAAGTCACGAGAGACAAAGGAAGCAGAGAAGTTCTGGAAATGCCCAGCGCTGTGTAAGAGGCGGTCACTGGTACACCTCAAGTGTGCTCTGACTTTGTCCTAAAACTGTCACCCACTCTGCCTCCTGGGCAGGCGGTTCAGGCTTCTCAGAGGCGAGTCTTATCAGCGGAATGCTGGGAACACCCAAAATAGAGCCAGC
>CAUYSK010120453.1:0-30650 GCA_963575035.1 Avahi laniger
TTTTGTTTTTGGGAAAACCCCCCCAAAAACACAGGTGTGGGTTTTTTACCCCGGTCCTTTTTGGTCCCCCCCCCCCCCCCCCCCCCCCCGGCTTAACTGACATCCTGGAGCTGTTGACCGCTGGCTTTGTCACTAGCCAGGAGCACTTGCTGCTGAATGAAGCCAACCCTGAGAATAGCAGAGTTAAGAGATGGAGGGAGCTGTGTTGTGAAGAAATCCCTTTAGCAGCTGAATCTAGTCTAGCTTATCTAGAGCTAATCTACTCTAGAGCTAGCTTTACCGTAGAAAGTTCTGGTTGCATGAGCCTATATGTTTTGCATAAACCAATTTGAGTTGTGTTTCTGACACTTGGGACAAAAGCATAATTAATGACTTATGTTCCAAAACACTTTGGCGATTTCCCATGCAATGGATTGAATGTTTGTGTCTCCTGCATGCCCAAATTCATATGCTGAAATCCTGGCCCCCAAGGTGATGGCATTGGAGGCGGGGCCTTTGGAAGATAATTTAGGTCGTGAGGATGGAGCCCTCGAGAATGGGATTAGGACCCTAGAGAGCCACCTCAACCTCTTTGCACCGTGCAATGATACAGCGGCCGTCTGCAACCTGGAAGAGCCCCGCACCGGAACCCCACCATACTGGCACCTGACCTGGGACTTCCAGCCTCCAGAGCTGCGAGGAATAGATTTCTGTTGTTTATGCCACCCAGTCTGTGGTACTTTGTTACAGCAGCCCGAATTGACCAAGGCAACCCATAACCCACCTTCCCGTTTTCATCGTCGACTATTCTTTGCCGTATTCCAGGTGCCATGAACTTTATGCTCTTCGTAGTAAACGACTTGCCGTTTCTTTCTTTCTTTCTTTTTTTATTTCAGCATAATATGGGGGTACAGATGTTTAGGTTACGTGTGTTGCCCTTGCAACTTGCTGTTTCTTAAGCACACCGTGCCCTTTCATGCCTCTTGTCCTGCCTATTTGCCTTCCTCATATCAGCAAAGCTGATCTTACCTGCTTAACCTACTACCTGCTTAAGACCTTTCAACAGGTAACCATGGTCCACTGGATCGATTTCACAACCCTTGGTGTGGCGTATGTTGTGTAGTGTTCTCTCGCATATATTAAATAAAGCCAGCTAACGGTTAATAGCATTGAGCTCGTGCTGTATGTCAGCCACCGTTCTAAGTACTTCACCTGCATTAAGTCATGCAGCCGGCACAACAGCCCCCCGAGGTAGGCCGTGCCGAGCACCATTTAACTGGGGAGGGCAGGGGTGACACCAAGCGGGTGAGCGATTTCCTGGGGACACTCTGGCTTCAACATCTGAGCCCTCAGCATTAGGCTCGTCTGTCCAGATTCAACTTCCTCCCCACCCAGGATCTCCGCAGCAACCCTTCTTTTCCTTTGGCTTCTGTTCTGAGTGTTATAAAGGGTTAAGAGAATTTGCAGCTCTTTCATAGAGCAGCAAAGGCCACAGAGCGTACCACGATAATTGGGCTTGTTTTGTGGGGAGGAAACGCCTGTCTTGGTGTCACGGCACCGTGTAAAAATCTGTTTTTATTCTGCATAAATTAGTCTGTATGCTCACCCCGTGCTGGCGGTGGCCTGGTGGCTGAAAGGGGCTTGGCATTAACTCTGCCCACAGAGATCTCTCATTAGTATAAGCAGGGCCCTGTCTGCATTTTCTTTTGTCTCTTTTTCCGGAACAGAGAAGAACACAGGGTCTAATTGGGAGGCAGATTGCGGAGCAAAGGCGCATGGGCTTTTTCTTCCAAATACTTCTCTTTAGCCCCGCCTACACTAGCAGGGCAGACGCAGAACCACTGGGCCTGAACGCCAGAGACTTAGAAAGATGTATTCATCAACTCTTGGAAAACTAAATTCAGAGAATCTTAATAATAGAGAGCTGTTGAGTCATGGATGCTCAGAACTATGAGATCTTAGAATTTCACCTTCTTGGAATTCTAGAAATAAAGATGCAGCTGGGTTTTAGGACCACAACTGCCCTCCGCATTATCTGCGTTTTAGCTGGTTTGAACTTTCCCCATTTCCTCAAATGGGTCTCTGCCTACCTCCCTCCAACAGTGTCTGTTCCCATTCTCTTCTTGTCTGGCTAATTCATACCCTCCTTCCTGTCTCCGCTGAAACAGCTCTTGCATACAGACTGCCTGTCCTCCACTTAGACGAGATGGGCCCCTAGGAGATGAAAACAGAGCCCCTCATCGTCCCTCACCATTCTCCTCTCCACTGGCCTTCCTCCCCAGATGATTTACAAGGTCCTCAAATGGGATCCTGGCGGTTTTGTTCCCCACTGTCCCCACTGTGCTGGGCACACAAGAAGAGGTACTAAGTATGCATTTGTTGAAAGGACGGAAGGATGACTGGGTTCCACACCCATCGATTCAGCCAGCTGTAGATTAAAATATTTGAAAAACAAATTGTGTCAGCTCTGAACATGTACAGACTTTTTTCTTGTTATTATTCCCTAAACAATGCAGTATAATAACTATTTAATAGCATTTACATTGTATCAGGTATTATAAGTAATCTAGAGATAATTTAAAGTATATGGGAGGATATGCATAGGTTATATGCAAATACTATAACATTTTATATCAAGGACTTGAGCATCTGTGAATTTTCATATCACCAGGAGGTCCTGGAACCAATCCCCCCATGGATACCAAGGGATGACTCTGTGTGGATGTGTGTGTGTATACAGTTGACTCTTTAACAAAATGGGTTTGAACTGTGTGGGTCCACTTATATGTGGATTTTTTTCAGTAAATATATTTTGGGAAATTGTTTGGAGATTTGTGACAATTTGAAAAAAACTTGCAAACAGACCATATAGCCTAGAAATATCAAAAAAGTTAAAATAAAGTTATATATATCATAAATTCATAAAATATATGTATATAGCAGACCATTTTATCATTTATGAGCATAAAATATATACAAATCTGTTATAAAATTTATTCAAACTTACATACTTACAGACCATCTATGGCACCATTCCAAGTAAAGAGAAATGTAAACAAATATAAAGATGCAATATTAAATTGTAACTGCATAATATTAACTATAGTAAATACTGTACTACAGTAGTAATTTTGTAGCCACCTCCTGTTGTTATCGCAGTGGTCTCAAGTGTTGCGCGTGTCCACTTAAAATGCCGTATGATGCTAATCATCTCTGTGTGAACAGTTCATCTCTCCAATAAATTGCTTATCACAGTAAAAAGTGATTTCTCACAGTCCTTGCATGTTTTTCATTATGTATAGTACAATACCATAAACCTTGATTAACACCAAGGGACTCAAAGTGCCACTAGTGATGCTGGAAGTGCTCCCAAGAAGCAGCCAAAGTCATGACATTACAAGAAAAAGTGAATTGTTTGATATATACCGTAGAGTGAGGACTGCAGCTGCAGTTGCCTGCTATTTCAAGCAGACAATTCATCTTGTAAACAGATGACTTAGAGTATTGATAAATGCAGCACAGTACCCTATACGTATTTTCTCTTCCTTATGATTTTCTTTATAACATTTTCTTTTTCTTTAGCTTACTTTATTGTAAAAATACAGAATATAATACTTAAAAAATATGTGTTAACTGAATGTTCATGTTATTGGTTAGGCTTTTGGTCAACTGTAGGCTACTAGTATTAATAGTTAAGCTTTTGGGAAGTCAAAATTGATATGTGTATTTTTGACTGCATAGGCAAGTCAGTGCTCCTAACCTTTGTGTTATTTAAGGGTTAATTGTGTGTGCGCATCTATTTGTATACATAGTTTTATGCAATTGCTTTTTAAATCATTGGAGAAAAGAGATTAAAAATGAAAATATATTGTCTTTCATAATTATCTACATAATTACCTCTATGTACAATATTTGTCTTATGATGTGGCTCTAAGTTACTGTCTGATGTAATTTTCTTTCAGCTTGAAGGACTTCCTTTATATTTCTTCTAAGGCAGGTCTGCTATCAACAAATTCTCTCAGTTTTTGTTTATCTGAGAATATTTTTATTTCATCTTAATTTTTGAAAGATAGTTTAGCTGGATATAGAAATCTTGGTTGACATGTATGTGCCTTCTTGTGTGTTTAATTTTTAGTACTTTGGAACATGTTGTACCACTGCCTTCTGGCCTTTATTGTTCAAATGAGAAATAAGATTTTAATCTCATTGTGATTTCTTTGTATATGATGAGTTCTTTTTCTCTTGTTGCTTTCAAAATTTTCTTTGGATTTCTTTTCCTTTGGGTCTCAACATTTTAACTATAATGTGTCTAGTTGTAGATTTCTTTGCATTTATCCAACTTGAAGTTCATTAAACTTCTTGGATGTGTAGATTAATGTTTTTCATCACATTTGGGAAATTGTCAGGCATCATTTTTCAAATATCATTTCTTGACCTTAAACTTTCTCCTCTCCTTCTTCCCTCATTATGTACATGTTGGTGTACTTAATGGTGGTGTTCTACATTACTCTGAGGCTCTATTCATTTTTTTTCTTTAATTCTTTTTCTCTCCGTTATTCAGAATGTATGATCTCCATTGATCTATCTTTAAGTTTGGTGACTCTTCTGCCTGCTCAAATCAGTTAAGCCCTCTAGTAGATTTTTTGTTTCAGTTATTGTATTTTTTAACTCTAGAATTTCCATTTGGTTCCTTTAAGTGTTTCTATCTCTGCTTGATAAAACATTTTTTATCATATTTTTCTTTAGTTCTTTAAGCATACTTTCCTTTAGTTCTTTGAGCATATTCGTAATAGTTACTTTGATATCTTTGTCTGTTAATTCTATCATCTGTACCGCTTCAAAGGCATTTTCTATTGCCTACTTTTATACCTATATATAGATCATACTTTCCCGTGTCTTTGCATGCCCTATAATTTTGTTGAAAACTGGACATCTTAGGTAATATATTAGAGTAACACTGGATACTGATGTCCTATGGCTTGGCCTTTTGTTTATTTCTTTAGTGGCTTGGCTGAACTTATTTTGAAAAGTGTATTTTCCCCACAGGGTGTCACCTCTGATGTCCCAGCTTAGATTTCCAACCCTTATTTTTATGTTTTAGCCAGGCTACCTAGGGCTTGCCTCTGGGTTGGCATAGTCACTAATTGATCAGTGGTTGTGGCTAAGCCAGTGAAATGTTTACCTTTACCACTGTATATGTGTGTGGCTTGGAGCTGCTATCATAATTTAGGCAGTTTATTGTTTTTTCCCCCAATTTAGCCAGAGATTACTAGCTTAGACGTTCCCTCTCTGACTGCTCCTAAGAGAATGCAGCCTTAGGCATGCACTCAGCCTTCTAGACTTCTAGTGATGACTGATATTTTTTAAAAGCCTGGCTTCCTAGAAGTCACCCCTGGACCACAGTAGCTTATTGTTCAGTCAGTGTTGGTCAGGGTCGTGTTTAAATCCCCTGTTCCAGTGGCTTCTGCTCTGTGCTGATGGACTTTATGTGGCTTGGTGAATGCTTCCACGTCTGCCCACATCATACACTGCTTGCTCCTGAGTGGGTGCAGCCTAGCACACGCACACAGCATTTCAAAACCCCAGAGTTGTGTGTGATACCAGATGGCTCTTCTTGTCCATCTCTTTTCCTGGTTCTCTGTATTAAACTTCTGGTTGCTTGGCCTTTTTTCTTGTATCAGATCTACCAGCCTCCTCCTAATTGCTCTCCACTGAAATCTCCATTGTTTTTGACAATGTCCTTAGGCATGGAATTCTCCATTCTGTCTTCCAAATAAAGCCAATCCAGTCAGACAAAGCTATGGAGCCCTTTGTCCTTATGGCCTACGTTCCTCCCCAGCCATATCCCGTGTGCCAGCGCACTGAAGCTGGGAATAGGGACCTGCCTTTCCTGCTTTTCCATGGAGTAACACCCTCACTCTATGAGGGGGCCACTAGGGAGAGGTGGCTTGTCCCTCCTGGTGTGGAACTTCTGCTCTATGAGCCAGCCGGGGCAGGGAGTATTGGGCCCCTGGGATTCTTGGCATGCCCTGCCTGGGGTAGAGCTTCCACCATATGAGGGGGACCGGGTATGGGATGTGCTTACCTGGAATAGAGCTTCTGCAGCATGGGGGAGACAAGCAATGCCAGCAGCCTGCTCCTCCTGGTGTGCAACCGTAACCCAAAGTTGGAGCTGGCGGGAGCAGGAGCCTCTGTCTCCTTGGTTGTATACATCAGGGCTGGAGCTCTAGCTCTGTGATGCAGAGCTGGGGGTGAGGGAGTAGTGGCTTAAATGCCGTAGACTCTCACTGTTCTTATGGGGAGTTAGTGGGTTTTCTGGAATGGATGTTTCTATACTTGATGAATGCCTTTAGGACAGTTTCTAGAAATTTGTAATGATTTTTTGAAACATCATTTCTACTCGTTTAATTGTCTTACTGGGGCGGGGGTCTGCTGGTCTCCTTATGCTGTCATTTTAGAATTCCCACTGCATGCTTGACTTAAAGTTAACTCAGGAGCCGCTCAAGTGACTTGTGTAAGGAGACTGATGTGTCCACCTGTTGGCCAGGAATCCCATGCTGTCTGCAGGGTTGGTGGAACGCAGGAGGCTCTCCCAGGCCTCCTGCTCGTTTTGGAGGCAGGCATGTTGGCATTAGGTGGCCCTGAGTTGGAATTTGAGCCTGGTGCCTTGGTGATGTCACTCAGCCATCTGTTTCCCCGGGAGGTTGGAATGACAGTCTCTAGTAGCCAGAGCCATTGGAAGGATAGGATCAGATATTGCAGGGGAAACACTCAGCCATGTGCCTGACAATGAGAAGGCATCTCGGTAAAAGACGGTTGCTTTTTCTGTTTACAGCCCTCTGCCCGGCATTGAAACCTCAGCAGACCCACCCAGCCTTATCTCTCTGTCTGGGAAGGGCATTCTCTTCTCCATCCGGGTTGTTCTTTTCCTGCACCCTTAGCCTGCCCAAGACTTCCTGATCTCTTTGCCTTCTGGAAAGAGTTCCTCCACTACTCCACTTGGCTTTGGAAGGTCCTGCTCCAGCGCATGGTCTTGGAGTCCTATGGCCTGGTCGGGTCAGGTCAGGGATGTCTCTCCCCTACCAGCGCTTCTGGGGTGCACATCCCACTTCTCCTGAGTTGGAAGCATCATTCAAGAGAATAGGCACAAGACTGGAGGCCAGCATTTCTGCTTTTGTAACTCTCCGGGCTTCCATTTTTCCATTTTTAGCATCAGTTACCATTCCCTGCCTTGTAGAACTGTTGTGAAGATATGTTTCCCTGGTTACAACTGGTTAAAAACAAATTTCTTGTTTCCAATGATGAGAGCAAGAACAGGTCTTTTCCTTTAACAGAGTGGGCACTGTACAGAATAACAACACGTGACATTTACCGTGTTCCAGACACCATCCTAACTACTTTTATACTAATTAATTTTACATTAATCTTAACCGCAGTCCTAAAAAGTAGATACCCTATAGTGAACCTCATTTTATAGGTAAGGAAACTGAGACATAGAGAGGCAGAGTGACTTGTCAGATACCATTTGGCTTGAATGTGGCGGAGCTGGGATTGAAGGCCATCACTCTCTACAGCCCGGCTCCCTGGCTGCAGTGGGCAGGTAGGTTGTCTCCCCAAACGGCCATCCCCCCATCTTCCATTCTGGCAGAACCTGGGTTTTGTTTGGGTATCAACCTGTCCCCATCATGACTCAGCATTAAATTTTAATAAATCTAAGGTAATCAAAGTTATCCTATTTCCCTTGCTGGAGTTTGGTCTGGGAAGGGACATAGAACACAATTCTGGCCAGTGAGACAAGATGTGAAGGGAGGCATACGGGAGTTTCTGGGAAAGATAGAAAGAGACATATGGGGAAAGTTGCGACACCTGGAAACACGGCAGCCGTCATGTGCCCTGAGGGAGCCAGCCCAAGGAAAGCCATGTTTGAGACAGGAAAATTAGGATGCAGAAAATCTTGGGTTCTTGTTGCCTCTGGAATGACCTCGGGACCAGACCCCTCTTTATGTGAGATAACCAACTTTCCTTGATTGAGATTCTCTGCTGTTCGCAGCTGATGGCGTTCTCACTGATGCACCTCTGAATGAGTAAAACGAAAGCTCGATTCCTGGTGGGAAGAAGAGAAGGTGCCTCACCCAGAGCTGCATGGGGCAGGAGGGTGACACAGCTTGGCAAGCTTGGTAAGAGTCTGCAGGCTGTGGGGAGGATGTTGGTTCTATTTTACGAGCAGTGAGAAACCTCTGGAGGGCTTAATGAAGAGAGTGACATGATCTAATTTACCCTTTGAGACTTCCACTCGGGTGGCTGCATGGAGAATTGTTTGGGGGTAGGTAAGAGCATATAGACGTTCAGATGAGAGATGAGGGGAGGGGAGGTAGCGGGGAGATACGTGGGTGGATGCAGGGTGAGTTTCGGAGGCAAGTCCACTAGGACTTGATGATGGACTCAGTGTGGGGGAGAGGAACGAGAGGAACAAAGCCAAGGAGAAGAGCAGTCCACGTGAGCAGGAGCAGTGGACTTGTACTTGGGTTAGCGCAGGGCCCGATCTGCCACCATTGCTCACGGATGGTGGGAACTTATGTGAGATTCCAGTGTCTAAACCAGACACAAGTCTTTGATTTCTGTTTCTGTTTCTTTCACCACTGAACATAGTATTTCATACTTGAGAGAGATGGAAGTATATGTTTGTTGAGCGAATGCATGCATGCATTCACCCACTCCCAGCCTGCTCATTGTGGGACTTGGCACAGTCTGCTATGCAGTAGGTTCCCAATCAGGGTTTACTGGGTGAATGAGTGAGTGTTTGCGTGTCTCTGTCATCATGTGGTGCCACCTGCCTGCATCCGCACAAGCTAGCAGGTGGCAGTAATGCACTGAGCTCCCTGCTATGCAAAAGACCTTGGTATCATGACATCAGCCTGTTCCTCATAACGATGGCAAATTTATGGGGTAATAAATTTGACTGCAAACTAATATGCTAGCAATAATAAACATTGATTAAACATTTAATTCGCCATCATTTTGCTTGTCATAATATATTTTAAAATGGCATGAAGGGATGATTTTGATGGGTTGAAGATCTTAAAAAAATCCAGAGAAGTTTGAACTCATGCATTTCTTTTCTCTAGAACTTTCTGTAGTAAGCAGAAAGTATTTTTTGATAGTTTTTTCTTCGTGCCTTAGCAATAAATTGTTTATTTACATATTTGTTTGTGCATTCATTTATTTATTCATCCAACAAATGTATATTTAATGTCTGCTAACTACAAACACTCTTCCAACTCTAGGGACACAGTGGTAAATGTGGGCAGAGGCTCTGCCTTGTGGAGACACATTTTCAGCAGGAATACAAACAGTAAACAAATCTACAGTGTAATTCAGTACGCAGTAAGTCACTCAACCTCACCGATAGGTCACTGGAAACTGCGCCTTTAAGCAAAACAATGTATAACGAAACGAATTTTTTTTTTGCTCATCAATGTTATAATGAAATGGCATTCAGAGAAAAGACATTATTTGAAGACCTGCTGTATGTTGTTTCACTTAAAGTCACAATTTCCACGAAACTATCAAAGATGTTAGGTGAAGACTTTCTGTAGTGAAGTCTTTATTCCAAGGGTGGTGGGAAACCAATGAAAGGGCTTTAGGCAGGGAGCAATAGGATCAGATTTTGTCTTTTGAGAGACTCATTCTGGCTACTGTGAGGATTGCAGGGCAGCAAAAGGGGGTTGGGAAACCATTTAGGAGGCTGTGGCCAGAGGAAGAGAGACCAGGGGCCCAAGATGCAGAGCTGGGGGATGCAGAGGGGTGGGACAGATCCACACTCCCTGAACTTGTGACTCTGGATTAGCGCTCCAGTGACATTTTATCCCTGTCCTCCTCCTTCCCAGCCAAAAGTGCCGCCTAACCTGTATTTATCTTTCCAAAGTGGTGGTTCTGTAAATTGCAGCTCTACCCACATTCCCGAGCACACCTTGTTCTTCTGGGTCACAGGCGCACAGCCCTGGTAAGCTGTTGTTAACTGTGCTGCTTACTTTGTTTTGTTTCCTGGGACTTCTGTTTGGTTAGTGCCCGTGCTCTTTATAAGTGTGAGTTCTTGAGGCTGGCTCTCCAGGTCCCCGTTGGTCACAGGTCAGCGGCTTGGGTACAGTGGCCCCAGGTGAGCAGAGTTTTCTCTCTCTGTCTGCTCTAAATGCGCAACTCTTCCCTGCAGAACTGAGGAAGCATGGGTTAACCCTCTTTTCCAATTAGCTCTGCACTTTCTATAAAGACATAATCCTTTATTAAGTTAATGGGGCATAATAATTATTAATTGCTAATTATTCATAGTCGCTTAGTCTATTTAAAAGAAACGATACCATTTAGAGCAAGATTTAAAGATATGCAAATATCAAACAGCTTCCTTCGGAGGGCTCAGATACTCGGTGGTATAGCGGCAAGCTCACTGACTTCCGTGTCAGAAAGATACCGATTTCTTCTAAATGCCATGGCTTGGAATGTCAGTATTTCACCTGTGTGTCCTTGGCCATCCTCCTTCAACTAACTACTCTGAGTGTCAGTTTCCCGGTGTGTGAAATGGAGATATGAACAGCTACTTGCAGCACTGCGGGGGGGTTTACATGGTATGATGTGAGTAAAACGCCTGGCATAGACTCAGTGCATGTTGAAAAAGTCAAGAAATTTAAGTTATATATTCGAGGTTGACTCTTAATCTAATCCTAGATGTACCTCCCAGTTCTAAATTAAATATGTATATGTGTGTGTGTATATGTATGTATTAATATATGTGTATGTATTTGTCTATGTCCACACCCGTATCTTTACCTTCTTGTCTTCCAGACTTCTTACTGACATTCATGGAAGGCGATGCAGAGTTCCAAACTCTGGCTGGAAGGTCTTGAGCCTTCAGTACAATTTGAAGTTAAAAAAACATTTGCAGACAACTCTTATGTTCTGTCATCATGTTCGATGTCTTGGAATGTTTCTCTGTCTTGGAATGTGGGAGCCAATGGCTTCCTATTCCACGTTCTGCCTGCTCTGTGCTGTTTGATGAAGCCGAAAGAGTGGGATTCTTACACTTCCTTGTTGGTTAAGGGGCTAGAAGTCAGTCCCATGCTGGGGCCCAGCGAGGGCGACCTCCTGAGGGCTGCTGGACGGCACAGACAGCGCCTGAGTCTCTCTTTCTGCAGCCTTTCCCAGGTCACGCTCCCAGCGGTGACTCCTGGGCCCTTTGTTGTGCTCCGTTGTTTGTGCTGGGGGCTGTGGTTTTGGTTCTCACTCTGAATTCCATGCTCTAGATCCAGTTCTTTGTAAGAGGCCTAGTTAAAGAGTTACACATACGGGTGGGAGGACTCTCTCTTGCCTTAGAGCTACTTTTACTGACATGGGAAGAATGAGACCAGTACCATCAGCTACAGAAACAGCAAGTTCCGCACCGGCAGCTTTGGTGTGGAACCAAATCTTTGGGAAGCCGAATCCCATGGTGACAACAAAGTCAGGCTCCAAAGGGAACAAGGGCAGCAGCTGTGGCAGGTAAGGCCAGAGCCTGGGTGGGAGAGAAACACTTATCATTTGTTAATAGCAGCTACCAGTGACCGAGAACGTTCTAGGTGCTGCACGCTGTTCCAAACAGCGCCATGCGTCACCTAACCTCTCCTGAACTGGTTATCATTCTCTTCTCTTCACTGGCGAGGGCATCATGTTAAATGACATTTCCAAAGATTGCAGCCAGCACATGTGAGCCCAAAATGTGTGCCCTTAGCTGCGCTAACACTCTGCTACCCCTCTTCCCTTTCATGGTGCCCAAGGGGAGGCTGGGCGTCACCCACGACGTGCCCAGAGAAAGCAAAGGTGGGAAGGGGTGTGAGGAGGCTGAGAGTCTATGGCTGCCTCTCCTGGCCAGCATAATTCCTAGCCACTTGTCACTCCTCCCAAAGAGGAAGGAAAGCTCAACTGATTTCAGCACGTAAGTCAGCCGGAGTTACTCCTGGGCAGGATAATGACCATGTCCTAATCCCCCGAAACTGTGACTATGTTAGGTTGCAAGATAAGTGGAGATTCAAGTTGCAGATGGAATTTAGGTTGCTGATCAGATAACTTTAAAATATGGAGATGATCCTGAATTATCCAATCACAAGGGTCCTTAAATGGGGAAGAGGAGCCGGAGAGTGAGATAAAAGTAGGTGGCATCATGAGATCCAACCTGCCATTGTTGGTTTTGAAAAGGAAGTAAGAGGATGGTGAGCCAAGGGATGATCGCAGACTGTAGAAGCTGGAAAATGCAGGAAAAGAGTATTCCTGAGAGCCTCCAAGAAGGAACGAAGCCCCGATAATGTATTCATTTAGCACAGTGACACCTGTTTCAAACTTCGGACATCCAGAACTGTTAGGTTAAAAAACTGTGTTTTTCAGCCAAGTTTGTGGAAATTTGTCACAGCAGCAATAGGACACTAATGCCCCAGGGTGACTGCACATGAAAAAATCATGCACATATTGACTCTAATCAAACCTTTGGGTTGCAGACTTCTTCTCTGTAAGAAGAATGCAGGACAGAGGAACATGTGGAACAGACCCACAGGAAGGAATGAACTACAACTGAAATAAGCACCATTCTGCCGGACAACAGGTACCCACTTTCATGAAAGCATAAAAAAGGGGAAAGAGTGTTTAAAGGTGGGGTCACCATGTGGTTTTCCCTGGACAACCTTGGTTTATGCTTTCTGTCCTGATATATTATGAATAATATCCTTGATACGGTCTGGAGGTTTGGCCCCTTCAAGTCTCATGTTGAAATCTGATGCCCGGTGTTGAATGTGGGGCCTGGCGGGAGGTGTTTGGGTCAATGGGACGCTCGATGCTCTCTTTCTGATAATGAGTGGGTCTCACTTCATTAGTTCACGTGAGAGCTGGTTGTTTAAAAGAGCCTGACGCCACCTCCCCTCTCTCTTGCGCCCTCTCTCACCGTGTGACACACCTGTTCCCCCTTCACCTTCTGCTTTGATTGGAAGCCCCCTGAATCCCTCACCAGATGCAGATGCGGGCGCCATGCTTCTTGTACAAACGTGAGCCAAACGAACCACTTTTCTTTATAAGTGACCCAGCCTCAGGCATTTCTTTATAGCAGCGCCAAACAGACTAACGCAGTCCTATTTCACTCTCAAGAGAGTTCAAGTTTAGATGACAAGTTATATCATCCTCCTGTTAGAAGAAGCTTACGAGACTCATCAACCAAATATAGTGAATGAACCCTGTCTGGATTTTTATTTGGGAAAACTGACTCTAAAATATATTTGAATATGGACTGGTTATTAGCTGAAAGTATAATTTTGCAAGGTGTGATAACTGCATTGTGGATAGGTGTGAAAATGTCCATTTTTTTATATTACTGAAGTCTTAGGTACTTCAGTACCTAATGGCCCAATGTCTGAGGCTCATTTTAAAGTAATCCAGAAAAAAAGGAGATAGAGATGAAAGAAAATATGGCAAAGTGTTGCTGGTTGTTGAAGCTGGGTGATGGATATGTGTGGGTTTGTTATACTCTCACTTTGTGTATGTTCGAGAATTGTCATATGGATTTCCAGCCATTTGGCTTTCTCTTTGCTCCTCTTCTTATATTGGACTGGTCTCACGTGTCCAGAGGGAGGTCAGATTGGGACATGGGGGGAGGAAATGCCTCTATAGGTCTTTACAAATTTTTTTATCGATACGTAATAGTTGTCCATATTCATGGGGTACATGTGATATTTTGATAGCTGTGTATAATGTGTAATGATCAAATCAGAGCAATTAGGATATCCTTCACCTCAAATGTTTATCACTTCTTTATGGTGTGAACATTCTAAATCTTTTCTTCTGGCTATTCTGAAATATACAATAAATTCTTGCCATGAGTACCAGCTCAGGGAGTTATTCTTTGTGGAGTAAGATTACAAAGTGAATGAGTGATACATTAACACCTTGATTCTCACTCATTGTTATTTCTTGTAGGAAATCTTATGGAGAGGTGTGGCTTTGGTTTGGGGTAAAATTCAGGTATCCCTACATTCATAGGGTTAGAAGAATATAGGATCGAAGTCTAACTATGCACTACTGGCTAGTGGGTTTGATCAAAGCAAGCGCTGTGTAGTGGAAAGAACATGAGTTTTGAGTCCAAAAGCCTTGTTCTGATATGTCGTAGCTGTGTGATGGTAGGCAAGTCACTTAACCCCTCTAAATCCCAGTTTCTTATCTGATTATTGAGAAAACAAATTCTTATTTATCAGGATCATTGGGAGGATGAAATGCCAGACACATAGTAGGGTCTTAGTGAACATTTGTTCTCCACCATTTCTTGAATCTCCTTGAATGGTAGATATTTTGGATATCAGTAATTTACATTCTGTTTGGATACTATCTTATTTCCAAAGATGCATTGTTATCTGATTATTAAATAGTGTTTACTCCTTGTAGAAGACTTAATAATGTTTACTCATTGTAGAAAACCTAAAAGATTATAGACACATATAAAAATAAAATTTTCCACAAAACCACCAAAGATTTCAACTGTATATATTGTATATTGTGGTTCATTACTGTTCTCTCTCTTTATAAAAATAATTGGTGTCATCTGATATAAAGATTTTTCCATCTGATATTTTAAGTATATTATCAGTTTTTCTCCCTGTGGGTTATTTTTTTGTCAATGTTTAACAATAAAACATATCACATTTTGGAGTTAAATCAGCCTACATATAAGAATTTATGTCATGTCTTACGTATTTGTCCCTGGGAAAATCTGAATCTTCTCTCATAGAATTAGTGGTGGAATTTAAATGGCTTAAAGTCCATAGAACTCTTGGCACAGTTCCTGAGGCAGTGCTTATAAAATAATGGTAGCTATTATTGATATTGATTAGACTACCGTGTCAGTTAAGTTAGGTTATGCTGCAATAACAAATAGCACTGAAATCTCAGTGATTTAACATGACAAAAAATTTGTCCCTTACTGCAGACCGAGACCACTCTGTTGGGCAATTCTCTTCCATGTGGTGACTTAGAACTGCAGGTTTTTTCCATCTTGTAGCACTTCCATTGTACATGTTTTTGTGATTGCCAAGGCACACGAAAAGAAACTGCATGGTCTCTCACCAGTAATTAAATGTTTTGATCCAGAAGAAATATGACTTATTCTGCTCACAACCAATTGATCAGAGTTAATTGCATGACTTCACCTTCAAGGGGGCATGTATGTGAAAAAATATCCTCCCATGTGCTCAAAAGAAAAGTCCCAAATACAGATGAGCACCAGCAGTCTGTTTATGGTGTAATCTCCTTATATTCGTACAAAATCCTCAGCACCAGAAATGTTTCAGATTTTGGATGTTTTTGGATTTTGAAATATTGTACATACATAATGAGATATCTTGTGAATAGGACCCAAGCCTCAATACAAAATTCATTTTTATGTTTCATATTTACCTTATACACATGGCCCGAAGGTGATTTTACACAACATTTTTAATAACTTTGTGCATGAAGCAAGGTATGTGTACATTGAACAATCAGAAAGCAAAGGAGACACTATTTCATGTTGGTATTCAAAAATTTTTGGATTTTGGGGCTTTAGGATTTGGGATAAGGGATTGTTTGTTCTCTCAGAAGTGAGTGGACTTCGATTTAAGGTCAGTCCCCAGCATGAGTCTGTGTGGTAAGTCCTCAGACCCTGACCTGGGCAAAGGAAAGAAAAGGCAGCCGATCTCAGGTGCGCTGACTTCTCCTGGGTCTGCCTGAGCTGATGTTCCCACTGGTATTTTGATGCCAGTTCTCTCTGTGTGTCTGCGAGCCAGTGCTGTCCAGGGTGCATTTAAGCAAAGGCTCAGGCTGGCCACAGTGTGACACTTCTCCAGTGTTCTCTCATCACCCTGATCCACACCACGTCCTGGGGGCCACCAGTCCCAGAAGTCAGTCCCTCAGGCCCTGTTCTGGGGTTTGGTACACCATCAAACCGACACTAACTGATCAATACTTAGGTGCACACATGGAAGTAATATATGCGATTTTTGACTGCACGGGGGTTGGGTGTCCCTAACCCCAGGGTGTTCAAGGGTCAACTGTAATTCATTTGTCTGATGACGCCAGAGACACCATGGGCAGTAGGGAAGTGAGAGAGGGAGGGGAAGGAAGCCGATCAAGAGCGCGTCACTGAGCCCTGCAGTGGGCAAGTGGGGCCTGAGAGAATACATGGGACACACCCCAGAATCAGCCCCTTGCAGGCTGAGGGGGATGGAGTGTTTATCCACTAAATCCTGACTCTCATTGTTTGGGGTTTGTTCCAGGGGCATTAATGCTCAGGCCCTTCCAGCCTGCCCCAGCACAGGCTGAGCATTCGGACCTGCTAGACCCCGTCCTCAGGTGGAGAGACCCAGGAAACGTTCCTGTGTAGGTAACTGTCTCCCAGCAACCTCCAGGGCAGCTTGAGGGGATGTGAGCAGAGCACAGGCACCTGCTGCAGGAGCAGAATTCAGAGTTTTAACTGAATTCCCCTGGGCTGGATTCTGGCTGTAGGGTGCATTCCTTAGCATGCTCAGTGTTTTTAGGACAAAGAATTTAAAAGACAATTTCTTATTCTTACATTCCCCTGACTCCACATTTTCTTGCAAACACCTGGCCTGCATCATCCATGTGCTCTGCTTGCCTCGACCCTGCAGGCATGAACCTGCAGGACCCTGTACGAGATAGTCTGTGATGTCCCTTCTCACACCATCTGCACGAGGATGGCTACTGTTTAGAAGTGTTTGGGCAGCCCCCAGCAATACCTCGGAGCAGAGCAGAATGTCTTTGAGGCAGGGAGGCCAGGCATCCCCGGCAACATCAGCGATCCTGTGTGTCAGTGTTGCCCTTATAGCTGCTGCTGGTGACTGTGGAGTCAGCTCTTTCCAAAGCACACTGATAATAACAATATTTATATAGCATTCTACAGTTTATCACGCACTTTATAACCTGGGCAGTAACAGGGCTCTTTATACCTCTGTGTGAACCAGTCAAGAAAATAATTCAAACTGAACCCATTTTACAGATGAACCAGCAGAGGTCTGGCAGGGTGAGATATTTTGCCAAGCCAGGCTTTGAGCCCAAGTCACCTGCTTTTCCCCAATCCAGACCTCAATCTGAGCAGCCTTGGAAGGCTCTGGAGCCCCAGCTCAGAGTCAGAGGCAGGTTGCTGGGGGATGTGGGCTGAGAGGCAGGGAGTGGCAGTGAGATGTGGGCCCGGGAGCTGGGGGACCACGCGGGGAATGGGGGGAACCAGAGGGGCGGTGAAGGAGGAGGCATTTTTGTCACAGTGAATCACATTTTCCACTTGAAGTAGGAGCCGAGAAATAGCGAGAGGGCGACACGCAATATACAACACAGGTGAGCGGGCGGGAAATTACATGGCTCATATTTAATTATGTAAAATCTCATAATCCCCCGGGGAGAACCAAAGACGTGAGGTGGTGATTTTCTTTCTCTCATAATCGTGGAGGCACTTTATTAAATGACAGAAAGAATAATATGGCGGGGAAAGAAGGAGAGAATTATGTGGTCAAAGAACTAAAGATGATTTCACAGCTTGCTTGCTCTCTTCTATGCCTCCCTTCTTGGCTGCTCCCAGCTGCAATTCTGGCCTTAATGTCGGGATGAACAAGGACACTTACAGCGTCATCGAGAAAGAGACAGTCCCTTCTATAGGACGCTGCACTCCCTTGTTTTAGAGATGATATTGAGAGAGAGAGACAAGGACAGAGATAGAGACAGAGAAAGTGGAAGTACACCTGTTGCTGGTTGTCGGGGGCTAAATTGTATCCCCGCCACCAAATTCATGTGTTGAAGCCCTAACCCCCAGCCCCTCAGAATGTGACTGTATTTGGAGACGGGATCTTTAAAGAGGTGATTAAATTAAAATGAGTCCATTAAGGGGCGCTCTAATCCAACCTGACTAGTGTCTTTCTGAAAAGGGGGAATTTAAACACACAAAGAGACACCAGGGGTGCACCCACTGAGGAAGGACCCTGTGAGGACACAGCAAGAAGGTGGCCATCCGCGAGCCAAGGAGGGAGGCGTCAGAAGAAACGAAACCCACCGATACCTTGACTTTGGACTTGAAGGCTCCAGAACTGTGAAAAAATAAATGTCTGTTGTTTAAGCCACGCAGTCTGTGGTATTTGTCAGGGTAGCCCTAGCACACTAATATAGATTTTGGAACTGAGAGGTTGGGTGCTGATGGGACAAGTACGTAAAAGTGTAAATGTCCTTGTTCATCCCAACATTAAGGCCACAGTGGCAGCTGGGAAATGGCTTTGGAGCTCAGTATTAGGAAGAGGCTGGAAGAGTTTTGAGGCGTGTGTTAGAAGAAGTCTAAGTTGTGAAGAGACTGTTGGTAGAAATATGGACGTTGAAGTTGCTTCTGAGGAGGACTCAGATGGAAATGAAGAACGTGTTTTGGGGTGCTGGAGGGAAGGGGGTCTCTGTTATAGAGGAGCACTGCACTTGGCTGAATTGTGTTCTAGTGTTTTGTGGAAGGTAGAACTTGTGAGTGAAGAACTTGGGGGTTTGGCAGAGGAGATTTCAGAAATTTAAAGTGTCGGAGCAAAGTGTGGAAGGTACAGCCTGCTTTCTCCTTAGTGCTTACAGTAAAATGCAAAAGGAGAGAGATAAATTGAAGAAAGGATTGTTAAACAAAAAGGAATGGAAACGCAAAGATTTGGAAAATTCAATGAAAGCCATTTTCACTGGAGTTAAGTGATATCTCATGGTGGTTTTGATCTGCATTTCCCTGGTGATTAGAGATGTTGAGCATTTTTTCATATGTTTGTTGGCCATTAGTCTGTCTTCTTTTGAAAAGTTTCTGTTCATGTCCTTTACCCACTTTTTAATGGGATTGTTTGATTTTTTCTTGCTGATTTTCCTGAGTTCTATATAGATTCTAGTTATCAGCCCTTTATTGGGTGTGTAGCATGCTAATATTTTCTGCCATTCTGTAGGTTGTCTGTTTACTCTAGTGATAGTTTCCTTGGCTTTGCAGAAGGTTTTTAATTTGATCAGGTCCCATTTATTTATTTTTGTTGCTGTTGTGATTGCCTTTGGGGTCTTCTTCATAAATTCTTTGCCTAGGCTGATGTCTATAAGAGTTTCTCCAACATTTTCTTCTAGAATTCTTATAGTTTCACACCTTAGGTTTAAGTCTGTTATCCCCCGTGAGTTGATTTTTGTGAGAGTGAAAGGTGCAGATCCTGTTTCAATCTTCTGCATGTGGCTATCCAGTTTTCCCAGCACCACTTATTGAATATGGATTCTTTTCCCTAGTGTATGTTTTTTGTCTGCTTTGTCAAAGATTAGATGGCTATATGAGGATGGTTTTATATCCGGATTCTCAGTTCTGTTCCATTGGTCTGTGTCTCTGTTCTTGTGCCAGTACCATGCTGTTTTAGTTACTATATCCTTGTAGTAGAGCTTGACGTCTGATAAATTGATGCCTCCCAAAACAATAAATGTTGGTGTGGATGTGGAGAGATAGGAACACTCATACGCTTCTGGTGGGACTGCAAACTAGTACAACCTCTGGGGAAAGTAATACGGAGATATCTCAAAGAGCTAAAAGTAGAACTACCATTTGATCCAGCAATGTCATTACTGGGCATCTACCCAAAAGAAAAAAAGACATTCTATAAAAAAGACATCTCCACTTGAATGTTTATAGCAGCACAATTCACAATTGCAAAGATGTGGAAACAACCCAAGTGCCCATCAATACATGAGTGGATTAATAACATGTGGCATATGTATACTATGGAGCCACAAAAAACAATGGTGATCTAGCACCTCTTGTATTATCCTGGATAGAGCTAGAGCCCATTCTACTAAGTGAAGTATCACAAGAATGGAAAAAAATTTGATGTGCTCACCATCAAATTGGTATTAACTGATTAGCACATATGTGCACATATAGTAGTAACATGCCTTGGGTGTCGGGCAGGTGGCGGGGGGAGGAGGGGATGGGTATGTTCACATTTAATGAGTGTGGTACACACTGTCTGGGGGATGGATACACTTGAAGCTCTCACTCCAGTGGGGCAAAAGCAATATATGTAACCTTAACATTTGTACCCCTGCAATATGTTGAAATAAAAAATAATAATAATAATAATAAAGATTTGGAAAATTCTCAGTCTGTCCATACTGGAAAAAATAAGAAAGCGGGGTCTGGAGAGAATCCCAAGTGTGTAACTGGACAATTGTATGGAAAAGAGATTAGGGGTGTGGCTCGTGGATCCAATCAACCACTTCGGCTTGAACTGAAGGCTCAGAGATGAGATGAAATGAATGAACATTGTCAGACCTCTGGGATTTTACGGGATGGGCCAATAAAACTCTCCAGATGGGAACATGTGTTATCCTTCAAAGGAAGGAAAGAATGACCCCAAAGGCAGGGCTGTCTCCTCCTCACACCTCTCCAGAGGTTGGGGATACCTCCGTGGTTTCAGTGGGCCAGGGTTGCTTGGGACCCATGTACCTTTCTTCTTCCCAATTTCTCTCATTTTCAATTACCCTGTGTCCGTCCCACCATAGTATTTTGGAAACAGATAACTTGCCTGGTTTCACAGGTTCATACCTGCAAAGGAATTCTGCCTCTGATGAATCCTGAGGCAGGGACGTCTCAGCCACACTTGATTTAGGTAAGATTTGGGACTTAGAGTTGATGCCAGAATGGGTTAAGGCTTTTGAGCTGCTGGCACGAGGTGAGTGCATTTTGCATGTGAGAAGGACATGAATTTTAGGGGTTTGGAGGGAAGGGTGTCATGGGCTGAGTTCTGTCCCTCCGTAATGTGTGTGTTGAAGCTCCAACTTCAGGAGCTCAGAATGTGACTGTATTTGGAGATTGGGTCTTTATAGAGGTGATTATGTTAAAATGAGGCTGTTAGGGAGGGCCTTAATCCAGTCTGACCAGGGGCTTTGTACGAAGAAGAAATTTGGACACACCAAGAGATGCCAGTGATGTGTGCACACAGAGAGAAGATCCCACGAGGACACATCGAGAAGGTCAACATCTACAAGCCAAGGGCAGAGGATTCAGAAGAAATGAAACCTGCTGGCACCTTGATCTTGGACTTCTTGCCTCCAGAACTGTGAAAAAATAGATTTCTCTTGTTTAAGGCAGGCAGTCTGTGGCATTTTGTTAATAGTCATAGCAAAGTGGTACACTGAGAAAGAGAGGACTGGATTCAGAGCTAGACTCATACCCTGATTCTGCCTTTACCAGCAGTGAGGTTTCAGCTATCTGGACCTCAGTTTTCTTATCTGTAAAATGGGGTAAATAACCCGCACTCTTGGGTCTGCTGAGGCAGGAATGCACGTGAAAGTAGAGTTTCAGGTGGTGCGTTCTCTTTCCCTCCACCTCCAAAATGCCTTCTGAATCCATTTACAGTTGATTCTTATCCTTCGTGAGACTTTTCACCAAGAATATAGAATCAGTCAAAATTGAACAATCAGTTGCTGCAAGGGGCCTACAGGGTTAGGTTCCCGTCAGCCTCTGGTCATGACGTTTCCATTGATCTCTCAATATGTAACTTTGTTTTGTGCATGTTTCTATTTAAAGACCCCTTATTTATTAATCATATGTACTGTTGATTAATTAGCGTTCACTCATGGCTAACAACATTGGAACTCACGCCTGAAGAAAGCTTATCAAACACACGCATGTTCTCCACGAGGTGCCTCACAGTATTCTCGCACTTAGGAACGCTAGCCAGCACTTCAAAATGACCCTGGGGGACCCGTTTAAACAGAAAAATCACAAACAAACATCACAAAAATGTGAAAAACACGACATGAACCGGACTGCAAAAAGAGCACTTGTTTATATGCAAGAGCTGAAGCAAGAAGTCCCGGCGTGGCTGTGTCCGACCCCAGCTGGAAACACACACACATGCCGGGGACTCCAATTTTTTTCTGCTCTGTGCATGACTGTGAATGACCACAAGGTTGCCAGAGTGTTGATTTGGGGGTTACAAATGAATCTTAGCGAGTAGGCAGGTTTGCAAATAGAGAACCTGTGACTAATGAGGGTTCACTGTACTTAATCCTTATGGCTGCCTTCTGGTCCCAGTCAGCAGCGTCTCCCACCTGGACGACGTGCCAGGTCCCTCACTGGTCTCTCTGCTTCCGCTCTTCTCCTGAACCACCCCCACCCCCACCCCTACCCCGCCAAAAAAGATTTCCCACGGACCAGCCAGAGTCAGCCTGTAAGAATAAACATCACCTGCTCTCGAGTCTGCAGGGGCTCCTTATTCCACCTAGAAGGAAGTCTCAACTCCTTGCCCTGGTGATGAGTCCCCAGAATCAGCCCCTGCTCCTCTCTGCCCTCCCTCCTGTCACTCTCTGGCTTGCTCTGTCTGTTCCAGCTGCCCTCGTCCCCCAGCCGTCCTGCTTGTCCTTGAACACGCCAGGCAGCTTCCCTCCCCCTGGGCTCTCCTCCCTGAGACGTGTGTGGCTCCTGACCCCTTCATTCAGGTGTCTGGTTAACTGTCTGCTTCCCAGGAGGCCCCCCCTTACCACCTTGTGTACAACAGCCTCCTGCTTCCCTCTCTGTCCCTGTACTCTCTTTTATCCTTTTCCGTAGAATTTATCACTGCTGATGTCTTTATCACCCATCTTCATTAAAAGGTAAGCTCCAGCAGGGCAGAGACTTAGTTGGTTGGGTTTTATTTTGTTTTCTGATCTTTGTTTTATTGCTGGTACTCCAGGCCTCTAGAACAGTACCTGGCACAGAATAGATTCTCTGTAAATGGGGCTTTCTAGCTAGCCCTGTGTGGTGGGTGGCAGACAGCCCAGTGAAGCTTCTGTCCACACAAGAACAATCTCCGTTCTCCCTGCACCAGCTCTCTAGACTAGGCCCAAAGGCTTTACTCTGCCCCCTGTAGACACTTCCCCACGGTCCTGGACAGTGCCGGGGAGGGGAGGCGGCCTCTCCATACCTGTCCTTGGCAGGCTGAGTAAGCAGGTTGTAGGGGCTGAGCTGGGATATGGCCGCCAGTGCCCCACGTCCACTCTGCATGACCAAGCGGGAGCTGTGCTTAGAAGTTCCCGAGACTCAGGGAGAAATGGAGACTTTCTGCAACATGAAGGATTTAGATTAGACCTAGGGAAGGTATTTTGAGCAGGAAAATGATACAGCCCAGATAAACACTGCAGGGTTTGTAAGGTGCCAACGTGGTCCTACAGGGCTGGGGTCATGACACAGGCCTTGGCCCCTGGATGCAGAGCGGTGTCCTGGGTGGGCTTGACCCTCTAATTGTCTCCCTGAGCACAAGTTCAGAATTCTTTCTGCTCTGGTGGGAACCCTGGGGCAGTGTGATGCACTTTTCAATCATTTTAATTCCATATTGATTACTTAAAAGTGGGCCCGTTCTTTTCGGCGTCACAGCTGGGCAGAAGTTGACCATGCGAGAGGAAGCGCTCCGTGCCGGGCAGCGCTAATCAGGCTTAAGCACCTGAAATGCGCCCGGATAGCAAGACGCCGGCCGGCCGGCTGCTCACACAGCTCCCACGGACCTGCCAGGAGCCGACGAGCAATGGCAAACTTTCCACGTCAGTGTGTTCCTCTTGTCACAGTCCACTCGATCATGCGACGTTACGATTACAGAGCAACAGTGAAATATTTGCATAGCAAACAGCAACATGTCCCTGGTATCATTAGAGAGCGCGAGCAAGAGCCTGAGAACGTGTCAGCCCAGACACAGTCTAGAAGCACCTCTGAGCTGACATTTATCCTGTGCCCATTGTGTGCTAAGTCCTTGCTAACATAATGACAAAAATCATCCAAGTTATAGCTGCTTTATGTTGAATGCTTATGGGATAGCAGACATTGTCCTACTCACTTAGCATGCATGATTTTATTTCATTCTCCCAATAACTTTATTAGCTCCATTTTGTAGATAAGATAACTCAGGCACAGAGAAGATCACACAGCTCCTAAGTAGACAGGTAGATTTAAAGGTGGGTCCATCTGATCCCAGAGCCTTACATTTCGGCAGTTGACATCAGACAAGGCACGTGGCCGATACACTTTGCATATAAGTTATTACTATAGATTATAGTGTTTTAGTGTTTCTCAATCTTTTGCCCTAATCGCCCTCTTCTGTTATGTTTTAGTACCACTAATACACTGCAGGTTTGTTTATGTCCACGCCATTGTAATATCAGACCATAAAACCATTGTACTATGTAGGCTTCTTTGCTCCCCTGGTGAGAAAATGTGCTATAGATAAGACTTATGGAAAGTCTGTTACGTGCTTTCCCTAAGTTCTGAGCAATTTGAATGTATCCATTAAGTTATTCAAGAAGCCTATGCAGTTTTTAACAGGCGAAGGAACTGAGACACAGAAAAATTGAGTAATTTGCCTGAGTTGACACAGCTAGCTGATAAAGGAGGCAGGACTTGAACTTAAGCAGTCTGGCTTCTGAGTAGAAACCCCTAACCACTACACCACACCACCAGATTACTGGTGTGAGCTGTTTTTGCAGATGAAAGATGTTTTAATGCTTACAAAACCTCTGAGAAAAGCATGAGCATCCTCCTCCTCCTTGGATATAAGAGGGAAACTGAGGCTGAGAGCAAAGAAGAGGTCCATGGACTCCCAGCCAAGAAAATGTGAGTGGGAGTCGTGGCTCCTAGACTCCAGGCACGCCCCGAGCAGGTCAGTTTGCTTCCTTGTCTCGGGGCTGCATTGTCTCCCAGGACCTTTGGGGAATACCACCCTCTGTGTAACACAGTGATACTTGTACCCACAGCCCACACTCTGCAGAGAAAGTTTCATCTCGTTAGTCAAATTAAAAGTTACTTCTGAACTTGGTATATCTGTGTGATAGACTTCAAGTAAATTATAATTTTATTTATAGCTCCCTGTCTTCCAGAAACTTAAGCAGCAATATGTTATTTGGCTCATAAAAAAATAAAAATAAAAATAAAATAAAATGACACCTCGAGCAGTGCTGTAACTAATTAGGGAGACTTCCAAACTGCTGTTAATTCGAGACGCTGAAATGTGCCCCAGCAGCAGCCAGGAGCCAGCCTGCGTTCCCAGCTGCGGAGCTCAGATTTCGCATTAACTCAAACAATTATTTTGATGGGTTGAGTGAGCTCCGCAAAGTTCCATTATAATAAAATCCTTCAATTGCCTTGCCGAGGCGGTTGCACCAAAGGGGGAGGTTGGCTGATGTCTGGGAATTCTCCGTGAGCCTGGCGCTAGGTGTTATTGCCAGACGTTCATTCCAGAGGCTGACATCGATGGTCCTGAGCTTTAGGTGACACTCAGCAAGGACAGAAGCAGCAAGCCAGGTTTGCGTTGGTTGGAACCCACTTTGATTTTCTTTTCTTTTTCTTTTTTTTTGCCTGCCAGCACTATGGTTAATTTTTAAATTTGAAATCACGTTAGATGCACAGAAGAGTTGCAACGATAGTGTAGAGAATTCGAGTTCCCACATATCCCTTAGCCATTTCCCCTGATGTGACCATGTGTGGTAGATTCTTGTGCCAAGCTGTCTTCTAGGTATGGAGGATACATCTGGCAAGAATGCCCCTGTTCTCATGGGGCACACAGATTCTTGTGCCAAGCTGTCTTCTAGGTGTGGAGGATACATCTGGCAAGAATGTCCCTGTTCTCTGTGGGGAGGGGCAGTGCTAGAACAAACCCCTGCTGGCGGTCACAAGTGCTGGCTGTGTGACAGCTACCTCTCTCAGATGCCGTAAACTTCCTCACTGATGACCAGTAGCCACTGCAGCAGACCCTGGCAACTGATGGATGTGCGAATCAGTGTGAGAATCTTCCCCATGACTCTGGGGGGGGGGCGGGGAAGGTGGTTCTGGGTAAGTTGTTGGGGGAGCTGAGGACACAAGCATCTGGTGTCTCAAAGACCCACCTTTGGATCCTCACGTGCGTATGGTTTGGGGCAAGCCACTTAGCTCCGGCAGCAGAAAATGGGGATGACGTATTTTTCTTTAGATTGACGTGAGGAGGGTGCACATAATTAAGTTTTGTGAAAAGCGCCTCCGTGCAGTGCCTTCCTGAGCGTGGGGAGTTGATGAACGGAGGTGCGGGCATTTGCCTGCCTGGACTGGTGCAGTAGCACCCTGACAGCCCCGGGCCCTGTGCTTGTCCGGCTGGATCTCTTCTCCACCTGGCAGCGGAGTGATCCTGTTGAAAACATTCAGTCGAATCATGTGGTTTCTCTGTTCAGAACCTTCCGCGGCCTCCTTCTCAATCTCAGGTTGCAGAAAGCCTTGTCATCTTGCTTCCTGCTGCTTCTGGGACGACTTCTTCCCCAGGCACGAGCTCTCTTGCTCTTTGCTGTTCCCGGGCTGTGCCTGGAGCAGGCCACGCGGCTCCAGCCTCCAGGGCTTCGCCCTCACTGTGCCCTCTGCTGGAAATCTCCGTCCCCAGGTCTTTGCCTAGCTCACTCCCTCACCTTGTTCACATCTAGCCTGCAAGGGTCACTGTAAAAAAGATCCTTCCTAACCACCTGAGAAAAGCACAGCACCTTCCTTTGTTTTTCAAAGCACTTTTCACAACCCGACAAGCTGTGAATTTGATTGTTTTCTTTCTATGCCTTCTTCAGTGTAAGCTCCTTTGTCCCTGATGTCTAACACCGTGCTCAGCCCCTAGGAGGCATTTTAATATTTGCAGGGTGAAAGAATGTCTCCCTGTGCGTCTAAATCAATCAATCAGTGCTTCTTTCCTTCTTTCCTTCTTTCCCATTAAGCGGTTGCTGTTGCCACCATGTTGTCCCAGACATACGGAGAAAGGGGCCTTTTTAAATGCTGTGGTTTGGACCTGGCTTTTCTCCACCAAAGCCTCTTGGCCTCGCTGGAGTGAAATGTCAGAGCTCAGATACTGCAGGTCGCCCACCCTGCTGGAGTCCAGAAGCCAACACCTCCCGGCCGAGCCCTGCCCTCCTGTTCTCCTCTGAGCCTGGGCGTGACCAGGACAGACATGCTGCGTTCGCCGGGGCCTGTAGCTCACTCACTCCGAGATCCATTTTCACTGGTTGCTTTCTTCTTGGCCTGTGCCAAGCATCTTAGGCCAGGAGAAAAATTCAGATCAGCCACCAGCTTAATCTGCTCTTTCTCGTTGCTTTCAGCGCAACACAGGGAAGAGCTGGGCTAAGGAAACATGGCAGAATTGGGGGCACGGAGACCAGGCAAAGATGATTTCAGTGTGTCTTTTATTTAATGAGATGCTGGCCTCTACCTGGAGAGACCACGTCATCCCTTTAGCCTGAGGCTTCTGGGTTGTCTGAGCTGCAGAAAGTCGGCCTTCTGCATCCAACTGTTCCACTTCCTAAGACGGCTGTAGAGGACATCCTTGGGCAGAAATGAGAGAGGAAGCCAGAGCATCTGTCTGTAGACTATGCCCAGACTAGCCTGGCAAGACAGCAATTTGAGCACCCGCCTATCTGGGTTCATCCTGATAGTACCGATGGCTACTACGTACCAAACAGGACGTACATTCCCAGCGCCATGTTAACACACACTATCCCATTAATCCTGACAAATACCCAGTGAGATATTAATATCTCCTATTTTCCAGACAAAGAATCTGAGACTCGAAAACTTGCCCATGGTCTTAGAATTAATAAGTGGTAGAGTTAATATTCAAATAGTCTGGCAGTAAAACTCATAAACTTAATCATGATACTAACTGCAAATGTTAAGCTGGAGATAAGCTTTACTTTATCTGCAAACACATATATGCTTTTTGATTGAATTAGTTTGCCAACATTTAGAAATCGAGTGATTTTTTTTAAATGACAGTTTCTTATTTTTATCTTTTAGTTTTGTATTTTGAAATAGTTTAGACACACAAAAAAATTGGGAAAATGTTTTTCCCCTATGATACCATCTTGCATAATCATAGTGCATTATCAAAACCAAGAAATTGACACTGGTGTGATATTATTAACTAAATTACAGAACTCATCACGTCGTACCAGTTTGTACATGCACTCATTATTTTAACTAGGTGATTTTGAAATGAAAGTGTGAAATTTGGATACTTATTTTTTAATCCATATCTGACAACAGTAGACCAGATTACAGCTCGGGCAAGAGGAATTGGAATGGAGTAGAAGGTGCCTCTTTTTAGAGGGTCATTGACTCTTCATTTTGCCACAGACCTTAGCTAGCTGACCTCACTTGTTTATATTACCTGCCTGGCCTCCAAAGGGTCTTGTGTTTGTGACTCTTCTATAGAATGTGAGAAGGGAGGAAAAGCTGAAAGGATAAAGTCTTGGTATAAAAGAAGAAAGCTTGCTTATATGTGAATTTTATATCTGCATTTGCTTGTGAATGCATAAAATATCCCTGGAAGGATACCCAAGAATCTTATAACATTTGTTTAATTCCAAGAATAAGCTTAACTCCAAGAAATGAGTATGGGCTCTAGGCAACATGCTTGGGGAAGGAGCCAGGCCTAGGGTGGTGGTTTGGTTTGGATTCCTCTAGCATAGACTCTGGGACCAGGGCTTCGATGCAGGTAGCTTATCTGGGAGGTGATCCCAGCAAGTCCAAGTGAGGGAATTGTGAAGGTAAGACAGGGAAGGGAGAAAGTCCAATGGGGGTTCATTCATGAGCAGGTCACTGCCATGAGCACCTGGGGCTCAATCCTGAGCCCCACCTCTGCATCATAGCACTGGGGTTTGAGGAGGCTGGGCACCGTCCACTGAACCCCCCAACCACTCTTGGTCTTTGTAACTCCCATTCGTGCCACACCAAGCCCTGTGGTGCCTGGTATAGGAGAAAGCCAGGAAGAGAAGAGGGGAGTCTCTGCATCCTCTACCGGAGATTGGGGTGGGAAGCTGGGAGCCTGCTTAACACCTGGGGAACCCAGGTGGGTGCGGACAGCATCTGCCCTGGGTAGGATCCGTAAGCCTGTGTCAGTCCACATTTGCAGGGGAGCAGTGCACTTCAGCTGATGACCTTAGAAACAGAACCCATCTTCTGACTACAAGGCAGCACTGTCCTCTTGGGGATGAGCCTCATTTTGAGGTATATAGAGGAAGGATTCCCACCTCCCTTGTTCTAGATGAAGGACTGATGCTCAGAGATCTTATGTCACTTGCCTTAGAACACCCAGTTCCTGTTAAAGCAAGGCACTTTTAAAACTCCAAGTTTTCGTTGTTGTTGCCTGTCTTAGAGGACAGGACTCAGAAAAAATTTGCTAAGTACACATGTTAATGAACTGGTACCTCCTCATCTCAGTGAACAGACAACAAAGGGAACTTTAAGATATTCTACTTTCTCTCATCTAGCCATGAGGAATAGCCAGAAAGTGTGCCAGCCAGCCATTTCCTGGAGTTGGAATTTGTCAGTATCAGGCAGAGAGATGCTGAAGGCTTAGTTCCTTCAGGCACAGGAAACTCCCTAAGCAGAGAGAATCAAAGATGCTTTCTCTGAGCACACTGGGTGCTCCATGGGGGCACCTTAAGGCCTGGCCAGCATTAAGCGTTGGTACTGGAGCCCCAAGGCCAATGGAAGACAGTTGCTGGGATATCCGGATGCTGTGAATTCAGAGGGATTACTGTTTGCCTTTTCAGTAGGCTGAGTGAACCCAGAAAGGATACAGTAGTCACAATTTGGACTCCTCTTCGATATTGTCCTCCTGCAGTCCCTGTTGGACAATGACTGTGTTTATATTATGTGACCTCATCCTCCTAGCTGCAGCTGATTAGACCAAGGATAGGTCAGGGGATTTAACCCTTGACTGGGATGACTGAATGAGAAAATATGAAGACACATAGAAACCATAGTCAGATAGTGGTGCTTGGACTGGAAGTCTGTATGGACTCAGTTGAGAGCTGGAGTCTTTTCAATTGAAAAGTAAATTTCAGTAGGAATTCTTTCTATCAAGGATGGAAAATTAAAAACAAATTAACTTACACACAAAAATGGGTATTTACTGGTTCAGGCAACTGTAAAATCCAGAGTAATGTAGACATCGGGCATCACTTGATGCAGGGCTTGAGTGATGTCGTGCAATCTATTTCTCTCTTCATTGCTAAGCTCTACCCCTACTCTAGATACTGGCTTTATTCCCAAATAGGACTTATCTTCATCACTGCAAGATGACTCCAGCAGCCCCAAACCTACATACCTCATCTTGAAACTTCATGGTACAGCAAAGCAGTCTCTTCCAAAATGCCCCAGCAAAAGCCTCATGGCATCTTATTGATTCTGATTTGACCGTAAGTTGAACCCTGAACCAACTTCTGTAACCAGAGAGAAGTAAATGGGATGACTGGCTGGGTCCTGGCCATGAGGTGCGTCTCTAGCATTGGCCAGTGGGACCTTAGCCAAATCATATCAGCTGACAAAAGGGAAGGAGCAGATCCCCAAACATCTGGAAGAGGAATGAGTGGATGTGGAGTAGTCCCCGACACCATCACTAAGTTGTAGGCAGAGAGGAAGTAGAGTAGGTAGCCAGGTCAAAACAGAACTGGAAGACCGTGGCCACACCGCGGGGGACAGACAAGAAGAGAAGGGGGGAAAGAGAGGAGGAGTGAGAAAGAAACCCCCTAGTTTCTCATTTTCGTAGTTTCATACTGTCTTAGTCCATGTGGGCTACTGTAATGAAATACCCCAGACTGTGTTGCTTACAAACAACACA
>CAUYSK010120454.1:0-12515 GCA_963575035.1 Avahi laniger
TGTAGCCATTTCTTAATTGTCTTCTCCACCCTCTGGGAGGTGTAGCTGTCAGGAAGCGGGGCCAGCAACAAGGTTATCTGCAGCTAGAAAGACTTGAGACAGATGCCGCGTGGTGAAAGCTCACCAGGGCTCCATGATTACATCTCAGTCAGCTTAAGAACTCATATAGAGGCCGGGCACGGTGGCTCACGCCTATAATCCTAGCACTCTGGGAGGCCAAGGTGGGTGGATCGCTCCAGGTCAGGAGTTCAAGACCAGCCTGAGCAAGGGCGAGACCCCATCTCTACTAAAAATAGAAAGAAATTATCTGGACAACTAAAAATATATATATAGAAAAAATTAGCCAGGCACGGTGGCGCATGCCTGTAGTCCCAGCTACTCAGGAGGCTGAGGCAGGAGGATCGCTTGAGCCTAGGAGTTTGAGATTGCTGTGAGCTAGGCTGATGCCACAGCACTCTAGCCCGGGCAACAGAGTGACACTCTGCCTCAAAGAAAAAAAAAAAAAACAATGATTATAAAAAAAAAAAAAAGAACTCACATAGAAGCTGTCTCTCCCATTGTTGTTCTTGCTTAGGAACAAGGCCATAGAGTAAAGAGTGTTTCCAGAAAGGACTTAGAAAAAGGCAAGTTGAGGGGAGGCTAATGGCAAAGTGCACAAGCATCTCCTGTACACTGCACTGTGAGGATGCCCGGACCACACGAGGGAGGGGGACACGCTCATCAACCTGGTTTAGCGAAGGGCAAAGTGAAAGGGAGGAGAGAGGAAGCACTGGCATTCTGGAGGGCTAGATGCTAGAGGCCATGAAATCGAAGCGTGATTTCATGAGTCACACGGCTTAGTGCCATATGAAGAGAATCTTTTTGGGGGTTCACAGTGCTTAAAGATGGGGAGAATAATAAGAACAAACCTCACAGGGAACACACTCGATAGACAGGGCATATCAACCCGACAGTGGAGTGAGTTCCAGAATTATTAAACCCTAGTTGCTCAACTAAGATGGAAGCGGGCCTCTGTGGAAAGTAAAGTCTAACTTAAGATTGAGATGTACCTTTATACGAGAGGTTTCTGGGCAGAGGTGGCCCCCACAGCAGAGATCCACGCTGACAGATAAAGTCCCTCAAAGCTGGAGGGCAGTGCTGGTGTCGGCAGCCAGGCCTTGGAGACCTGCTGGAAGGCTGACAGGTGTGGCCTCGGCATGGCCTGAGATGTCCGTCTCAGAGAAGCCGCTGACGGTGCAGCCTGTCACAGCCAGGGCTCTGAAAGTGTCTGTTAAACTCTTGAGTTTACATATATTTTGAAGTTAAGTAGCTGAGGTCAGTAGCTCAGACATAGGGTCTGATAAAGTATGATGTCGTACTTCTGAGGGGAGGGGGCATATGCTCCACATTCTTACAAGCAGGGTCCGATAAAAAGTCACATTCTCTAGGGATAGGGGAGCACGCTGCAAGTTTTATACAGCAAAACATGTGTCCTAGTGTTTGGAATCATTTCAAAGCTCCCTAACATGGGTCTTGACCAAGGTGCTGGGTATATTAAGATGAACACATGGTTCCCGGCCCCAGACACCTGTCTATTGCAAGGAAACGAATTAACCCTAAATAGTTCATATGAGGCATGGTAGGGGCTGGGCTAGAAGTAAATACAGATTGCTACAAAAACACGTAGGAGGGCCCTTCAGCCTTAGAAAGAAACAATGTTTCTCAGAGGAAGTGATCCCTAAGAGGGTCTTGAAGGACAGGTAAGAGTTATCTCAGACAAGAAGGGGACAAGGAAGAGGTAACAAATCACAACCCAGAGTGAGAGATAAAAGGGGCCCTTGTTGACTAAGCAAGTAAAGGAGCCAACAGGACTGGACGGCAAGATGTGCAGGAGAAGGTAGAGATCAAAGAGTTAGAAAGACGGGCCCGACACTTAAGGATGGATCTTTTAGGACATGCCAGAGAGTTTAGGTTTTATCCTAGAGGAGTTGAGAGTGTTGCTAAAAAAAACTCTAAGTGGGAGGATGACGATCAAACTCATTACAAAATTAAATATTTCTTCCTTAAAAATATTGACCACTAATTAAGTTTTATAATACTCAAATTTGGGAAACCCATGAGCCAGGAAAAAAACGAAAAAAAGGGCTCATAGTGAGATCAGAGGTAGAAATTGAAAGAGTTGTACAGGACAACCTTACATCTGCTCAACCAAGGTAAATGTTGTAATCATATTATATTATAGGTAGCGTTGAGAGAGCACCTGTTGCTTACTGAGTCCTACCTTTCGAAGCACTGAGAACATGGTAGGGCCTTAACAACTGTTCGAACAAGTCAAGCAATGAGCGCATGTGTATTTGAGCTTACGATAGTGTTTCCTAGTTGGATTGCTTCATGCCTGAATGTGTCTCCATGACAATGATAGACAAAACAATAGAAGAGAATGTGGAGTGCGCTCCACACCCTCAGGCACAAGGCTGCTAAATAGCATTAGTCTGTATCTGTCAGCGGGATACCACAATCCTACAAGTTTCATATGTGATTATTTTGAAAACAACCTATGCAAAATGTGTTGAAGTAGAGCTATGAAAACAAACACATAATCTCCAAGCAGACAGTTAGAAAAAAAGGCATTTGCTATAAAACAAGAATGCAATAGAAAGCATTGTTAGAGTTGTATTTTTAGTAGACACATTCACATTAAAAGAATTAATCCTAAAAAACCAAAGAGACTCTTCCAGGAATTCAAGCAAGTACTTACAGTAAAGGAACATTTCATAGAGGGCAAGTAGTTTTGTAATTATAATACTTTCATACATTCATCTGTAGCCTTAACTTTTCCTTTGAACATGTCTCTCTTTTCAATTAGCTGCTAGACATTTCTACCAGACCGTGTCCCACAAGCATCAAACTAAGTCTGCCCAAACTTATCTTATGCTCTCCCCCCACCAACATCTGCTGTTCTTCTGTGACCTTTATTATCATCAACATAGTCACCCAACCAAGAAACTCTGGTTATCCTAAAATCTTCCCTCCCCTTAATATTCCAAATCTAGTCACCAGTTCTACTGATTCTGACTTCTAAATATTTTTCAAATTTATCGTCCCTTGTGTTTTCTCATGGTCCTTGTCTTAGA
Source organism: Avahi laniger (assembly GCA_963575035.1). Lineage (NCBI taxonomy): Eukaryota > Metazoa > Chordata > Mammalia > Primates > Indriidae > Avahi > Avahi laniger. Next base: position 3,114 of record CAUYSK010120454.1, read on the forward strand.
GGGGGCTCTTAGCACTCATACCTAGGGGATGTTTTTCTAAGTCAACCAAGTGATCTCTCTGTGTTCACACTCTTTTCTTTCCTTGTTATCTACCATACTACCATCAAAAATGACCTTTAAGAATGCAAATTTATTTATGTCACTGTTCAACATTAAAGCCATTCAGCTACTCGTCATCACATGAGCATGGTATGTAAGTAGGGTGATCATTTGTTCTTGTTTATTCAATATTGGCCTGTTGTTCCAATGTAATTATTAAATAACTCCCTTTTACTATCCAAAGTGCCCCGATTTAGACAATAAATTATTAGGTAATTTTGTCAATGATGTGCTTCATGATCTAGTTCTCACTAGATCTGCTGTCTCCCTGGTGAAGAAGAGCTTTTCATTATCCTAAGTCAGCTATTTCCCTAGGACCACTCTGGCAGCTGATCACACTGGTCTTGGAGCTCCCTCTGACCTTGTCCATGGTTCTGTTAATGTACATGGATACCTTCTAGGTATCATAAGAGGAATGGTAAGGCAGAGACCAGCCCACAGTTATCTCTGCAATCCCAGGACCCAGCAGAAGACCAAATATGCAAGTGTATCTTCTAGAGCCACCACCAAGCTTTGCTTTGGCAGCAGTTTCGAAGATACTCCCTAACCTAGCACATCAGTCACATATTTCTATCTAGAAAATAAATTACTAAAATACAGTCCATAAATCGTGCCTATGTTTTTATATATGTTAATAGTTATGAGTAATCTGAGATCATGCAATCTATGATGTCTATTGCTATCAATAACAGTAAAAATAATGACAAGAATCATTCTTAAAAACAGTTTTTGCAAACTTAATGACATGTTTGCAGATCAGTTAATAATCTATTCTTTTTTAAGAATTGTCAGTCTTTATTCAGGTCAGAAATTGTATTTTTCCTTCACTTTGTAAGGGATCTTTTTTTCTGTCAACACTCCAAGGAGTGTCAAACAGCAGTGATAATGAGGCTTTTATATTTGTGCTCATTAGCCAGAACGAAGGTTGTTCATGCTACCGAAGTACAATGACTCCTCTCATTTGAATATTTACAGTCCTGACAACTTGGAAACATATTATGTAGTGTTAATCAAACAAGAAGTTTCACCTTCTCACAAGCAAAGAATACAAATATTAGATAAAAATTAGAATTCATAGGCATTTGACCTCAAACATAGAGAAAACACATTCCATATAAATCAAGGTCACCTGAATATGTGGGCAAACTAACAGCTTATATTTTGTTGAATTCTTTAGTTTTGTGAATATTAAGTCTTAGAAGGAGCCAGAGTAATTCTAATAGTTTGTAGGATTTAAGTTTGGGTGATATCTGACTTAACATTTCCTATTCCTTTCTTCAATAGCATTTCTTGCAATCACCAAAGAGGAATTTTCCCCATCCATGGGGCCCTCTAGATTATTACAATACTACCGTTAGGATCCTGTAAGCACACATCTTCTGTCTTCATGTAACAACATGAGGGTGGATGTTAATTTATTCTAATGGCCATTCGGATTACAAAGGCAATGTCTTTGTCTCCCCACAGAATTAAGATTAATGCTCACCACACGGTGGATTAAAGAATCTGCGAAATGATCGGGGACCTCTTAAAGCTCATAATTATTATGCATGACAACAAAGGCTGTCATTAGAAGTGGATTGGTAAATATATCAATGATATAGTCCACTGTGAAAATAATGTTGGACTTAGAATCCAACACTTTAAACTCTAGGTCTAGGTCTGCCCATAGTAAAATAACAACAACAATAATAACAATGGCTATCCATTACTAAACACCTAATTTATAGCAGACACTAGATAAAGTCCATACGGGGGATAGTCAGTCAGTGGGGGAGAGAGGAAAAGGGCCAACGAGGCTTCATGGAGAATGTTAGCTGGAAGCTGACATCGGGTGGATGAGTGTTAGGAAGATGAAAGAGAAGAGAAAAGTACTCCCAGAAGAAGAAAATGCATGTACACAAGCGTGTGCCGGTAAGCATGATGCATTTTGGGGACGTTCCATTGTTCAGTTTGGCTGATCACAAATTTCAAGATGGGAAATCCACAAAGTGAAGAAGAGAGCAGATTATGTAGTGTCTTCTATGTATAAATAAAACAATGTGGAATAAATAAAGAGTTTTAATCAGGGAGTGAATTGTTCAGGCTGGTGTTTAAGTGGTAGAAAGATTGCTGTGAGGGACAAGAGGGGAATGGACTGAGCACTGGCCAGGCCCCAGGCAGGCAGGGCTGGGATGTGCAGAGATAATGGGTGAATTCGTGGGAGACAGAAAGAGGCGAAAGCTGTAAGACTTGGAGCTTGGCTTGAGGAGAAAGAGAAGATCCTAAATCAGCGCCCAGATGTTTTGGTTTCAGCAACTGAATGGAAGGTTATCCTAAGTCACCAACAGGATAGGACAAAACAGGGGAAGAAAATGGTTTGGGGAGAAGACGAGAGTTTTAAATATAAACACATTGAGCTTGACTGGCTTAGAGAGATATATTTATGTGAAATTGCTTACTGGGCAGAGGTCAATAGAGGCTTAGAAATCAGAATAGATGCTGGATTGGAGAGCTTCAGGCTTTATTACTCCTCACTGAAACCATGCAAGTTGGTGCACTTACCCAGGAAGATGGCATAGGATTGAGAGGGATGAAATCCCAGGATACAAGCCTGGGGAATATCACATTATAGGAATATAGTGGGAAAGGATGCTGAGAATGCGTAGACAGAGAGGTAAGAGGATACCCAAAGAGGGTGTGAAATCGCAAAACTGAGGGAAAAATTATTTTAAATAATTCATGAGTACAGAGAAGTTAAATGAGTGAAGACCTGAAAGTGACCACTGAGTTTTAAAACCAGGTAATCATAGATGATCTTGGGGGAAAAATAGTTTCCGTAAGGACGTGGACCAGAAGTCAGATTCCAGTGGATTGAAGAGGGAGCAAAAGGGAAGCAGGAAATGGGGCTCCTCCCGGAAGCTTGATGGGAAAGGGAAGAGAAGGAACTCAGGTCTGGGAGGGTTTCTTTTGCTAAGATGGAGACACTGGACATAATTAGGTGTCGCCATTACAGAGCATGAAAAGAGTGAATGATTACGAGCCTAAGTCCTGGGGAGGTAGAGGGGATGGGATCCAGAACTTAAGAGAAAGGATTAGCGGTGACCAGAAGGGGCCCACTCTCCCGCAGCGAGAAGGGAGAAGGGGAAAGGATGAATGGGCATGCTGCACGTTTAAGGACAGGGCAGAGGAAGTTCAGAGACTGCCCATTATCTTCTTCTCTTCCTCTTTATCTCTTTTCTAAGAACAGTAAGAGGCAAAGTCATTCGCTAAGAGTTGGAATTAGGTCATAGCAGACAGGGTTTGAAGACATTAATTTTTTTTAAAAATAGAAGGGACAGAGAAAGGAGACAAGTCTGACGAGGAAAACGGAGGATTGGCAGGTAATCCAAGGCGCCCAGCTTAACTTGGAGAGCATGAATTGGAAGGGACACCAAAATGTGGGCCATGAAGGCTTCTCCAGGAGGCCGGCCAGCTGGGGGTAGGCATGTAGAAATCAGGCCATGGGATTGCTATCAAGCTAGGTGTTGTTGAGCAGGTTCCGTGGAAGGATATGGAGACAAGGCAGATGAAGCGGTAGGTCATTTCATTTCATCCTCCTCACATTTCTGCAAGAAAGGTGGCCTCACCACCATTGTACAAAGAATGAAACTCTCTCACACAGAGTTTATGTCTGCCGAGTCTCACCAGCTCCCACAGGCCGAGCTGAGGAAGTCAGCTGGGCCTTTTGAATCAAAGCTGCTGTGCTCCATACTGCCCTGTCTCTTCCTGAGCCACAGGCTACCATCTTAAATCATTCCACGACCACTCTGTCCCTTCTGTTCTGAAATATAGAGCCAGGTCATGCATGTTAGCCCATGGAAGGAAAGAATTATACTAACTTAGAGGAGATTATATATTTTTGTATGTACACACACGCACTCTCTCTTTCTCTCTCTCTCTCTCTCTCTCTCTCTCTCTCTCTCTATATATATATATATATATATATACCAGTTTGCTAAGAGCAATGTTCACACAGTGATAAGCTCGTTTACAACATATGATAATTAAAAAACAACTTCTATATTTTTGATTCCGACTGATTTTCATTTGCCTTTAGCAGCAGATGCTCTATGCTGAGAAAATGAGAAACAGTTGGCAGGGAGGACACTATGCGGCTTTACGGCAGAGGCTGTAAACCGGAATCACACACTCATTGAATGAAGGCAGATTTCATATCCTCATCCCTTTGGTGTTGATTTATGCCATTGGACTGAAGCTACTCTCAAAACACTGGAAAGAAGGCAAAATAATATTTTATGATTAGGTATGCAATTGTACCCAAGGAATCTGAAAGGTTTTAACAGCAAGGAAGTTTCAATTTCCACTTTATAGCTAGAGAACTCAACAAAGGCAGACAGCTGTTCCTCACCTTTTATTTCTTAGGCTCCCAGTAAAATCCTTGGCAATCCTCAGTGCTCAGAGAGCTTGACCAGCTCCAAAGCTTAATGAATTTTGAGTGCTGAACCCTTTGGAGGAGTGGGACAATAAATATCCAATAAATGCATGTAAATAAGAAAGGAAAAGTATTAATGCCTTCTTCTGGGCCCTCCAAATATGGCCTGATCTGTAGAGGTCTACAAGGAATGAAGTGGGGGGCTGGTGCCCACCCCAGTTATGCACTGAGACTTCCTCCCCAGGCTCAGCCTTCTAAGTGTCCCTCTTTTTGCTGAGGAAAGGCAGCTAGTCAGAGACCACGATGATGTTGTCCTGCACATCCCAGCCAGAAGCCTGGACACCCAGAAGAAAGGCAGCCCCAGGTGAGGACAGTAAACCAATCCCAGTCAGAACAGCTCAAGAAATGGGAAGTGCTCAATTCCATTTAGTCTCCTGTCAAACTCAATGGGAACCAGCTTCACATGGGAACTAAGAAACCTCTGACCTGGACTCATGATAAACAGCGTTGTATAATTTATTAACAAAATTGCTACCCAACACTTTTTATATCATTAAGTGTTGAATACATACATTGAAAGAGAACATAGTCAAATATATTTTTTAAAGGCAGTGTGTAACTCATCCACCAATTTTACTGAAATAATTTTAAAAACTATTGGATGATAAGGTTTTTTTTTTTTATGCAGACACTGAAGAAACAGCTATGTTCTTGACAATGAAAGACGCACAGAATTAGCCTCGGTTCCTGCTGAAACTCTGTACCTTGTTAGCACTGCTGGGATATGCATACTGTCTACTGCATAGCCACTCATTATTTTACATTAAGACATATTAATGAGACAATTGTGGGACATAAATATTTAAACAACTCTACCCCATGCTATCAAATTTAAAATTCTTCGAATTTACTAATACCTGTGGAGGACTTTGTGTCATCTAAGGCAGTCCTCTTTAATTTCTGCTCTCCCTTCACTGCTCTGTTATAACCAATTAAAATATTTTCCTAACCACTTCCTTTTAGTTGGCACAAGGGATTCTATTGCTGATCAGATATCAAACAGTTCTTTGATAAGAAAATGACATTTCTATTAAATCATAGAGTAAGCTGATACACATCATCTGATACAATGTGATGTGAAAAACCCAGCACCAGCTATGAATAATTGCTTCTGAAATGTTTATCTGAGTGCGATCAGACCGTACACCTGCGCTGTCCAACACGGTAGCGCTAGCCATGCGTGCCTATTGAGCAACTGAAATGTGAATAGTCCAAATTAAGATGTGGTGCAAGTATAAAATATACACTGAATTTTGAAGACTTAGAGTGAAGAAAAAAAGAAGTAATATAGCTCATTAATAGTTACCACATTGCTTACATGTTAAAATGATTACATTTTGGATCTAGGTTGAATCAAATGTATCATTAATATTAATTTCACCTCTCTTCTTTTATATATTTAATGTGGCAACTAGAAAATTTTAAATCACATATGTGGCTCCTATTTGGGGCTTGCATTGTGCTTCAAATACAGAGTATTATACCCAACTTCTAGTTATAGGAAATACAGGAGAAAGAAAAAGCTAAAAGACACCAGGTGGAAACATCAGCCAAATCCAATACAGAGAACATTCTACAGCAGCTCCACACAGAGTTGGTTGCAGACGGCTACTGATCTATATAACTATTTGTTATAAGCCCACAACAAGACCAGGAACTGCAATAAGAATCTACATAAACTATGTCACAGTGCTACACAGGCTGTATGATTCAGGTGACAGTTTTCATAACAATACTTGGTCAATGAAGAAAACTTCTCCCTTCATGGACCTGTAACACTTTACTTACTGACCAGTGTTTTAAGTAGCACTGTTGTGTATGACAATTAGCTTGGTCTCCTCAGAAAAAAAAATCAATGTCCTCAAAAAAAAAAAAAGTTCGGGGACAGGCAACCGCTTTAGATTGGAAGATATAACATCCAAAGGCATTGAGTGAGCCTGAGTTGGATCTTGATTGAGGGGAAAGAGGACAATGACAAAAGACATTTGGAGACAACGTGGGAAGCCTCACTGTGCTGGGACAAGAAGCAGATGAGTGATGCTCCTCACTGTCAGACATTCTGTGACCTTCCTGAGGCAGAGTTTGACAGAGAAGCCAATGAGCTCTTCCTGAGCTGCATTCTCCACTCCAAGACTGTGAGCCCCGTGACAAGATTTTCTACCTTGTTTCCTAACTCATGGAGTGCAAAAGAGGAAGCAGACACAGAGCCTACTTAATTTTTAATGGAGCTGTATTTCCTGCAAGACCCCAAGCCTGGCCACCAGTGCTGTGTTTGCTAAACCTCTACAGCAATGTCTAGACTCTGAATGCATGTCAACAGAAAATGGGCCGCTAATCTTACAGTCCCCAAAAGGACCATCTTCTAGATTGCTCAACTCAGGTGGCCATAGAGGTTAATAAAGGAAAGAGAGACCCTCCCTGACTTCAGAACCAGGGAGAGCCAGGCGCTTGCCTAGGAGACTCTACCCTTGCCAGGCAATGAGTCCTTGCTAAGCTCATCCCACATCACGTCATATAGACCAGTGGCCTTATTGTTGTATATACCGTCCACACTCCCCTTGCCAAGGTGGGTGATGTTTTATAACCTTTATTGTAAAAAAAAAAATTAAACATATGCAAAGATAGAAGAAATCATGTAACAAATACTTCCGTCACCCGGTTCAACAATCATTGACATTCTGCCAATCTTTTTACATCTCTTTCCCCCATTTTGTTTGCTGATGTATTTTAAAACCAATAGCAGAGATCACGTTCTATCATGCATAAAGTGGGAGCTTTTAACTTTTTCTGTTGCACTAATCTTTCTCCACCATTGTGTATTGAATTGTTTGCAGTGATGAAACCAGATCATAAGGAGATACATTCCATCTGCATAAGACAGAGATCCTGGAACCCGCTGCTGACGGCAATTACTACATGACCGTCATTGGTGAAGGGGGACTGAGATTCCAGTTGCACATGGTTAGGACATTTTTCAAGGCACTTATTCATGTGCAAAAATAATATAAACACCACATTGGTCTCCTTGGGTTTGTCCCATATGTCTTTTTTAAAAAAGTCTTTCCAAGCCACATATAAAACCCAACTGCTTCAAAAACTCGTATTGCCTTGTGTTTGTTGAGTGCTTAAAATGCACTTTCACATGAGCAAACATGTGCTTTTTAAGATGAAATGGATTCTGAAAAAGTCAAAGGCATGAACTCTAAAACTAGTCAGTCATGCTAGGGCTGGGAGCCAGATAAGGTGAACTATCTTTTTCTATGTCAAGCTCAGGGGGGAAAAATATCTTGATTTGCATTGCCCTGGAGAAATTTAAATGAAAATGGAGGTGTTAGAGGAGGTGTGTGTGAAAGACTTGCAAGAGCTGGAGGAAGGAGGGCAGAGATTGCTCTAGTAACAACCACAGTGGTGCAACACCAGGTCCCCACAGTACTGTTATCTGACAGTCGGGCTTCTCTGGACACTGAGCGAAGAGGCAACATGTCAGTCAGAACATCGATGATGCTAACATTTTATCTGATGTAAAAATTCAGTTTACTGACTACAGGAAAGAAGCGAATATTCCAAAGCTTCCTGTAGTTTTAGCCTTCTAGGTTTCCTTGCTACTTAGTCACACAGTAGAACACTCGTCAGGGGTGCAAAAGTCTAAAATAGGTCACCCTCCTCTCCATAAAGAGGTTTAGATCACACCTAGCAGGATCCCTTATTCACTTTAAAACTGCCTCAAGGAGAAATGGCAGCGACATCGAAATAATGTTTTAGGATATTTGGAGGATATAAAAATGAATTTTTCTTTAAGAACTTCCTTGACATCACTATTTTCACAGTGTATATTTATTTGAGTTTCTACTGTTGTATTAATTTTTAAATATGGATAAACTTTTAGCTAAAATATTGTGGTTTTTTTTATTTTTTATTTATTTATTTTTATTATATTTTATTTTATTTTATTTTTTATTTATTTATTTTTTTTGAGACAGAGTCTCACTCTTTTGCCTGGGCTAGAGTGAGTGCCGTGGCATCAGCCTAGCTCACAACAACCTCAAACTCCTGGGTTCAAGCGATCCTCCTGCCTCAGCCTCCCGAGTAGCTGGGACTACAGGCATGCGCCACCATGCCCGGCTAATTTTTTCTATGTATTTTTAGCTGTCCAATTAGTTTCTTTCTATTTTTGGTAGAGACGGGGTCTCTCTCTTGCTCAGGCTGGTCTCAAACTCCTGAGCTCAATCTGCCCGCCTAGGCCTCCCGGAGTGCTTAGAGATGACAATTTGATCCTCACCTGTGGCTTTGATGAATATTAAATTTCTGTTTGGACCGGTCTTGCCTGGTTCTGCGTTAACTTCTAACTTGGATTTGCCGAGGGTCTTTGCGTATCACCTGTGTACAGGAAATTGTAAACAGCTGGGGTTTGGCCTTGCGCTCAAATTTAGTCTATCTTTATTGTTGTTATTGTTGGGTTTTCATGGCCGAGTTTAACACATTCACAATCACTGCTGTAAAAGCATGTATGGTCTGCTAAAAAATAAACTAATAGGTGAGTGAATAGACCTGTGTCCTGCCTTCCCGGAGTTCATGGTCTCCCAGGGCGGTGGATGTTGAACAGTCATGCAAATCAGTACGTCCGTGTCTGGAACAACTGATGTTTCCCCTCACGCTTTTTATCCATTTGGTTTTCATAAACCACGTCTGCACTGGGGCGCTGCATACTCCCACACAACTCTGGACTCTGAGTTTCCTAGAGCTGTTCTAACAGACAACAATGAAGTCAGTGGCTTAAGACAACATGCACTTATTGTCTTATAGTTGTAAAGGGTGTGAACTAAAATAAA
>CAUYSK010120458.1:0-33410 GCA_963575035.1 Avahi laniger
ATCTTTCTAAAACAAAGGTTTGAGCGCATCACACTCACTTCTTTCTCCTCTTCCTAAAAACCTTGATTCTTTCGTCTGCAGAAAGAAAAAATATTAAATTTGTTCAAGGTCATTAACAACAAAATGTGTAGCAACTGTTTAATGAAATTTCATATTAAGAGCATTTATGTATATCTTATTTAATTTGTGATGGTGCTATCATTATCACTGTTTTACAAATGTAGAAACTGTATCTCAGAGATGTTAAGTAACATGCCCAGAGTTGGATCACACAGCTAGTAATCAGTCGGAACAGAAGCTTTGCCTCATCTTCACTCCTTAAACTACCCTGTCTCTGGAAGTAACCCTTTTGTCTGAACTCAGTTCTCTTTTCCTTAGTGGAAAGCAACTTTTCTCATCCATGGGTAGGTGCAGATACACAGCTGAAACTGAAGGTGGTCTCCCAACGTCTATTATTGTTACTCTTACTAATACAGCCTCTCTTTTTTTTTTTTTTTGCTATATACATGTATTCCTAAAGATAATCACCAGCCTCCTCTAGGACTATGTGACTTAATTTGTTATCAAATAGATGTTATTTCCAAGAAGCATCCCTAAGAGGAGGGGCTATGCTCTTATTTGCCTCATTCCTGATCACTGGAATGCAGAAGTGATGGCTGGAGCTGAAGCAGTCAATCTGGGCCAAGACTAAAATGCCGTGTGTTGAGAATGACAAAGCAAAAGAGCGAAGGGGCCTACCTAGGTCACTGTTGATCATGTCACCTTCTTACCTGATCTTGACTTTACTTGCTTGAGAGCAAAACTTCTATTTTTTTAAACCCCTATTATTTTGGATTATCTGTCATTCATGGCAGAAACAAATCCTAACTAATTGTATCAGACAGCTTTTCTACAAACAAACCACCCCAAAACTAGTGGCTTTAAACAATAGACATTTTTTTTCTTACTATTTTGTGAATTGGCTTGGTGGTACTTGGCGGTTCTTCTGGTCTGGACAGGCTTAGCTGATCTCTGGGTCTGCTGGTGGCTCCACTAGGAATAGATGAACTGGCATCATCTCATTCACACGTCTGGAGGTTGGCTCCCCGTGAGCTGGGTGATGGCTCCATGTGTCTCATCACCTTGTGGGCTAGTCTAGATCCATTTACGTGATGGTCACGAGGCTCCCAGGAACAGCAAGAGAGGACGACACCCACTGCACAAGCTCTTTTCACGTTTAAGATGGCATCACCTTTGCTGTTGTCCTATTGGCTAAGATGAATCACATGACCAAGCCCAGAGGGCTGGGAGGGGCCAGCCTGAGGATCTGGATACCAGGATGCACGAACAAACTGCAGGTTACTTTACATTTACCACACTGAGAAAAGGAGGATGCTATTTTTAAGAGAGGCAGAATAATTTTCCCCAGGTTATAACAACTTGTTCATGGCAGAATTTAGGATAGAGTTTGAATATCCTATCTCCAAATCCGTAGTTTGGAAACTATACTTTAAAAAATAGCACAGTGCCTAAGATCATGGGCTCTGACTCTAGACTTCCTGAGTTCAAATCCCAGTTCAATTACTTACTAGATTGGTTTCCTTGGTAAGTTATTTTGCCTCTCTCTCCTTTAGACTCTTCCTCTATAATATAAATATGAGACCATTGGGATATTATGAGCATTAAATGAGTCAATGTATGTACAGGGCTAAAAAACAGTGCTTGGCATGTAATAAGTGCACAAAAATGATAGCTAATATTATTGCAACCAAGTATGGCAGCAATTTCAGATGCCTTCTTCACTCCCTTGCAGAAGCCATTGGAGCTAACAGATGTGTGAGCCCTTCTGTAAGTGAAGAGCTTTAGCTACATGTGAAGTGCTATTATTTTTACTGCTAGAGCTCACACCTCTGAGATTTTCCTCAGATTCAGATTCTAGTTAAATTAGAAGATAACTGTCACTCCAGGACATATCTGGCCAGAAGGGTATGCCCAAGGGTCTCCCCATGAAGGCTTCCTGTCAGCTCCATTGCCTGGTGGGCCCTGACACAAAAACAGGTTTGAGGGTAGTGGCTGACTGCAGTAAAGCTCTCATCTTTGCAGCATTGCCTTGGAGTAAAAAAAAAAAAAAAAGGATGAAACGGATCTAACTGTAGGTAATTAATTCTCCTGGTGTTTTTGGGTCTGTGCATCTGCTTCCGTGGCTACATTTGTTAATATCAAGCGGTAGGGATTTCTTTCAGAGCAATTGTAATAAAAATTAAAAAAAGAAAAGGAAGATTTTTTGAATCACTAAGCTGGCCGTGCTAAATCTCTGGCCTGTTTGGTATGGAAAACCTTTCATCCAGCATGCATTTTTTATGAAAGGATTGAAAACCCAAGAAATAAAACATGGGGTGCGGAACATCATTATGCACGAGTTAGAGCTGCCTGGGCAACTGGAATCAAACAGCCAGTCCCTGGGGAGCAGGGCAGTTCTGGGGAGCAAAAGAGCCAAAAGCACTGGGGATGAGCAGGTTTCCAAGAGGATTAGCTGAGCCCAGAAAGAGCCAGTGAAGTGCTGAACAGTGGTTAGCTCCTGGGTAAGGCTGCAAAAAATGAAAGAGTTTCGCCCTTACCCAGCACCCTAAGCCAGTCTGATATACCCACAGCTGCTGGGAATCAAGTTTCCACAACCACCACCCTAGTCTAAGTCGTCAATCACTACAAGTCAAGGTGATGCCCTAACAAACAAACCCAAACATGTAAAATGGCTCAAGTATCATAAACGTGTATTTCTTCTTCATGTAAAGTCCAAAATGGGTGCTCCTGGTGGGTCTTAACTCTCCTCCAAACAGTGATTCAGGGTTCTGATCTTCTAATCGTGGCTTCACCATCTTCGGAATGTGGCTTTCAAGTTTGCTCATCTGCCTGGAGGCAGATAATGTGCGGGAGGGTTTTATGGGTCAATCCCGGCAGGGGCTACATGATTAATGCTCACATTTCATTGGCTAAACCTTAGCCACATGGCCACAGTTAACTGCCAGGGGGTCTGGAAATATTGTCTTGCTATATTCTCCACCTTCCACTCCTCTCACTTCCTAAAAGAGATACAAATTCTGGCAAATGCATAGCCAATCTCTGCCACAGCTGAAGTTATTGCAGTCACTGATTGCATTACTTGCATTTTTGACCCAGACAATCCATTCTGTGTACTGAAGCTGCAGCGGTCAGTTCAGTTCTTGACTTCAAGGATTTCTCACCGCACTAAGAATAAAACACAACCCCGTTCCCACGCCCTGCAAGGTCCTGCCTTGGTAAACGGTGCCCGCTCCCCATCAATCCAGTTGGCCACTCTGGCTTCATTCAGGTCCTGAGCTCTTTCCTGCCTTAGGGCATTTGCCTTTGGCATTGAACCCCCTTCTCCTAGGGCGTCCAGCTCCTTCCTATACTGCCTGTTGTAGGCAAAATATCCCTTTCTAGGAGAGGCTCTCCTCAGCATCCTCAGATCACGGGCCCCTCCTCTCGTTACTCTCCATCACATCACCTTGTAGCAATATCACACTCCGGAATGATCTGGGCCCTTAAGGTGTTTAATTTTTTATTGTCTGTGTTTTCCACAAGACAAGGAACCAGTTAAGCAAATATTTTTGGCAGCGTGTTATCGCAGTGACTCAACTCTGCTGTTGTGGCAGAAAAGCAGCCACAGACAATGTGCAAGTGAATGTGTGTGGCTGTTTTCCAATAAAGCTTTATTTACAAAACCAGCTGTGGGACAGATTTGGCACAGGCTCTAGTTTGCTGATCCCTGCACTGGAGGACAGGGACCTCATCTGTCATCACTGCGTGAGCATGTCTTAGCCTGGTGACCGGCGCATAGTAGGAACTCAAAATTGCCGTTACATGAATGACAAGGTACTCCCATGTGGTTCACTGCTCTCCCCCATCTGTTGTTTCATACAAGGAGAAACTCGGGGAGCAGGCCTAGCCTGGGTAGCTGTGCTATTTCCAGTTTACAACCTCGTTACTGATCTTTACACTTAGCGTAGGTGTTTGTTTGCTTGATTTTTATGTTTAACTCTTTACCTGACCCCATGTCAAGGGATTTTGACTTGGCTGTAAGTTCAATATGGAGGGGAAATAATGGGTGTGGAGAGACTCCTGTCCCCCAAACTTAGAGATGCTTGGTGTGGCATACACCATAGGTTGGTTCATTCCCAGTCCCATTCCCGAGCCCTTCTCACATGGCTTCCTCAACTAGAGAGGCTGGTGAGCAAAAATCTTGCTCTTCCCAGGCACCCTCCAGTTAGGGCTGACCAACAGTGTGGGTCAATGGTACTCCTGTGGCATTCTCTTGAGCAGGGTCTCTGAAAAAGCATATGCTTCCCTGAAGAAAAGCAACACACTTGACCGTGCACTCCTGACTTTTGTTCTTCCTGACTGTGATGCATATAGGGTACCAAGAGGTGCAGCAGCCACCTGTGGGGATGACGAGAAAAGCCAAGTGCCATGCATGTCACAACAGAAGACAGAAGGACCTCAGTGCATCCTTGAGTGGCTGAGCCAGCCCTCCTGTGCTCACGGGGCTTCTTGTTATTTAAGGCAACTAAAGCCCTTACTTGTTGAAGTCACTGTGAATTGGGTTTTCTTTTACTTGGAGCTGAACACATCATTAACTGATATACTCAATAACTGTTATTAAACCAATAGTCCTATGGCTGCCCCTGCCTTTTTTTCCTCTCTGGAAATCTCAAAAGCTTTGTTTTTTTTAATCACCTCTATCCTTTTTCTGATTGTTCCTTTCTTGTTTATCATCTCCTGTTCAGATTCCCAGCAGAGTCTGGGAAAGAGTAGCTAGAAAACTGCTTGGTCTTGGGAGACATAACCCTGCTGCAGGCACCTGCCGATTTGGTAACATGACAGCAATGCCCACCTCTATCCTGCCCTGTCTTTGCACAGCCTGTGAGCTTGTGCCTCTGATTTTTCCCACTCTGGGCTGATTCAGATGTCATCCTCTGTGACCACCTTTTAAAATTTCAGCCCTTTAGGACTCCACCTCTGTCCGTAGGCTGCTTGTACACGTCTCTGGCCAGGCCAGCTTTTAACAGAGAGGTTGAGGTATGTTATTCTTAGAAGAGGTGCTTCAAAATGGCCCACTTTGACATATTTTTTTTTATAACATTTCCTCAATAGAATAGCAAGCTCATATGAGGATCTAAGATTTTACTAAGTCATTTATTAATTCATCAATGCAACAGACATTTCTTGAACACTCCTGTGTGTGCTTGTACTAGGTGCTGGGGATATAGAAATGTGGGAGCTATTCCTACCCTCAAGATGCTTACAGCTGAGTACAGGCGACAGACACATAAACAGACTATTCCAGTAGGATGGGGTGAATGCTATAAGGGAGATACTCCAAAAAAAGCCACCAGGGAGAAAAGAGGAAAGGTGGTTAACTCTGCCTGCATTTCAGGGATGAGGTTATGAGTTATGATCCGACCCGGACTCAAGTATAAATCCACTTCAAACACTGGTGCTCAAGGGGTCGTTCCAGGTGGAGGAAACAGCTCGTGCTGAAGTCCAGACATGTGAGTGCTTGTGGAGCATCTGGGGATCTGCGAGGAGATGGGCATGGCCATGGTGTGGGCTCAGAGCAGTGCTGGAAGGAGCATTGACTTTGGATGAGGCTGGAGAAGACAGCAGGGTCCAGACCCAGCTGGAGAGCTTGGACTTCATCCACAGGCCCAGATGCAACCTGAGCAAATAGCCTGAAAGCATAAACACCACGGAGGGGGGCTGCCTCCCTCCACTCGCAATATCAGTTTAAGTAGAGAGACAACACCAGGAAAATGAGTCTCTAGAGATAATTGCATTTGCACTTATTGTACCGTGGGCATCGCCAATGGAATCACTGACTTTCAATTCACAAATCCTTTGTTGTTTCCTTTTCTCTAAGACAACAATATATATTGTTTCCTGCTTACTCTCAGTAGCATAAGCAAATCGCTCTCCCTCCTATTGGTCTTTCACAGACAGGAGTGTTATCGGGTATGAGAGTGTTTATGTAGCAGCACAAGGATCGATTGTGCCTGAGAAATCACACTGTGCTTTGGAACTGTCTCTGGCACACACCCCCGACGGGGCTTGCCAACACACGAGACTTCTCACCCGCTGACACTCCCGGTGTGACTCTGCAGACAGTGCACAGAGTGGGACGACGTCCGAGACCACACGAGACCCCCTGTCCCTTACTCAGATCAAAGGGCTCGCTTGTCTTCAGTGCAGGAAAAGTCTAAGGTTGACTAACCTGTTCCAGGAAGCTCTCTCATTATTTGGGATTTTCTGAGTTTCCACGATTGTGATTCTAGGATTCTGTGTGTTGCTAAACTCCAAGTTGCAGGGCTTTGAAGATTTGACAAACACAACATGTCACAAATGGAAGCGAGGCTCTGACTGCAGTCTTTAGCTTGCAGATTCTCCACCTTCAGAGGCAGAAGCGTCCCAGTGATTGGGCATCTGTCAGAAGCATTTGTATTTTGCGGCTTCTAGAGGGAAGTTCGCATACTACTGGCTAACAGTGACTAATTCTGTAACAGCAGGAGGGTGACTAATCCTGGAACAGCACACCAGGCATCCTGCTGGCGTCCAAATGACCACAGACCAGCTGGGCGTGGTTTGGGGGCTCTTACTGATTCTGTGGGTCTTATTTATGTCTCTGCTGCTACTTCCTGTGGTTTTCATGATTCCTTTTCCTTTTACCTTGTACCCTTCAGAACTGACACTGACTATTCCTCTTGGAAGTTGACCCTGTAACAGTTATTTTAATTTATGGACATTTCTAGGTGTGCAATATCGAATCCGGAAGGCTTCCTGGACACGTTCATGATGGAGTTATGTAAAGACAGTTGGAGAAGGAGACTTGAGATTCCGGATTCTATCACTAAGAGAGTGGCCTTAGGCAACCCACTTCTCCTGTCTGGGTTTCAGCGTCCCACCTTTACATGGAAAATGTTGAACTTGTTCTGGGATCGCCGTGGGCAACTTAGATGCCAACAGGAGACAAAGAGATAACCAAACAATGACGCAGGCTGGTTGCTTGTGCATCATTGAACACTGTGTGGGTGGGGCTGGGGAAGGGGACATGGCGCCCTGGAGCAGGTGGCCAGCCCTGACTCAGCTCCAGCTCATTTTTTCCATGCAGGAATGCAGGCCCAGAGTTTGTAGAGCTGCTGGAATTTCAAGAGAAAGCAGTTACACGGATTTTATGAGAAATCTCCAAATTTTTAAATATCAACCTAGCATTTTTTGAAACACCGAGCAAATCAAATCATCTCATCCACTGACCAAACTTCGACACATGGGTCACGAGTTTCCATCCTCCAGACTGGCTGGCCTGTCTCCCAGGTCTGTTGTTCTGTGGCTCAAAGATTGCACTTTGCCAGGGTGGGAGTTTCCACCGTGAACTTTAGGTGCCCTTCTGTGGTTCTTTTAAAAATAGGGCGTGATATTTAGCTGTGCAATTTGGACAGGTCACTTCACCTTTCTTTTGCAAAATGGAAAACAATGAGATCTATTTCATGAGGCTATTGTGAGAATTATAGGAGATGATGTGTCTAAACTACCATGCTCAGGGTATGGCCATGAGTTAAACCTCCTTTTCTTCTTCACTTTTTCCTTCTTGATTTTCATTTACTCCTTCAGTCACTCAATAAATAATAATCAGGCACCTACTGTGGAACAGGCACTGTGCCAGGTGCTGGAAACACAACAGTGAACGAGCCAGACAGAGTCTCTGAACTCCCGCAAACGTTCATCATAATGCAAGGAGTCATTACTGAATGCTAATGATGTGCCAGGCTTCA
The DNA here is from genome assembly GCA_963575035.1 of Avahi laniger. NCBI lineage: Eukaryota > Metazoa > Chordata > Mammalia > Primates > Indriidae > Avahi > Avahi laniger. Next base: position 7,824 of record CAUYSK010120458.1, read on the forward strand.
TGCTTAGTGCTTTATAGGCATTAACTCTTTAATACTTGTAACAGTCCTATAAAGTATTTACTATTATTCCCTACTTCTCAGATTTAAAAAACGAGGCCAGACAAGAGACACATCACTTGCTTCAGGTTACACAACTAATAATGGTAGATCTGGGTCTCAAATCTAGTTCTGCCAGACTTTAATCACTTAATAAACATCAGTGATTTTAGGCTAATAAGGCAGGCCAGTAAGCTAACGAGACAGAGTACGATGTGCTGAGGGCGAGGAGAGAATAAATATGGGTGGCGTGTAAGCATGGGGGGACACCTATTCCAGGTGGGAGGTATGGGAGGTGTGTGTGAGAGAGAGAGAGAGAGAGAGATGAGAGTGGCGGTCGTCAGGGAAAGTGTTCCAGAAGAAATTGCATCTAAATTGGCATCTGAAAGCTCTGGGATTTGAGAGCTGTGTGAGCACCCATAGGAGTGACTGACGTGTCAGAGTCTCTGCCAGGTGCAGAAAAATCTTTCTGCATTTCTTCTGGGACTCCGCACTTTGCATCTCTTGTGTGAAGGATCTCAATGTCTCTACAACCATGAAGGAAATCATTCGGAGGTAGCAGGGAGAAAGGGCAACCCCTTCATGTGGCATCAGAGTGGAAGCGTTCTTCTGGGAAAGGGGATGACCACCTGACCTCCCGCCATTCTCCTCGTTCTTCTTGCAGAATCTGTTCTCTGGGACCAAGGGCTCCATGACAAGAGCTCGGGCCAAGTGACTGGGGGAGGCAAAGTGGCCTCGTAGTCAAGCCCTGGAGCTCTGGAATCAGACTGTTAAGGTCGAAGCCTGGCTGTCCCTCTCTACCTCTGGGACCTTGGTCTGGTGGTTACTTCTTTCCTGCCTCCATTTTTCCATATGCCAAATGGACTTCACAATAATAGGACTTACCTCTTAGAGTAATTGGGATAGTTAAATGAGATAGTGGCAAGGAAGGTTGATCAGTAAGCCTCCACATAATAGAGCAACCATTTGTTGATAAAGGATTCTGAAAAACCCCAAATCACACTCAACTTGCCTTATTCAGCAAATGTTCTTTGCGTACCTTTTATGCACGACACATGCGTAAGCAATGATTATCTCATTTAATCCTCTTGAAAATCTTACAAGGTAAGCATTCTTAAACTTTTTTCACAGATGGTCTCAGCATCATTTAAGTTTATTAAGCCCAGTTCTCTGCATGGGCAGATGGATGTCACGAAGCACCCCTGCCTCTTGGCCTTTGCAATTTCTTCTGCCTGGAATGCTTCCCCTGCTGATATTCATAGGATACATTCCCAATTCTTTCAGAACTCTGCTCAAAAGTCACCTCCTTCGAGAAGCCTCCCTGACTACCTCTTTATGTAAAATAGCACCTGTGTTACTCCCTAGCTCGCTTGTCCTGATTTATGTTTCTTCATAGCACTTCATAATAGCTGGCATTCTCTCCCTTCCCTCCTCTCTATTCCCCCTCCCTCCCTCCCTCATTTAACTTCACCCCTAGAACTGAAGTTTGGTGAAGACAGGGACTTTGCCTTGCTTGTCGGGTACTATATTCCCAGTTCCTGGAACTCAGTAAATAGTTGCTTGATAAGTAAATTGATACATGGATGGGTGGATGAATGACTAAATGAAAGTATGGATGGATGATTGGGTGGGGAGATGAATGGGCAATGAATGGATAGGTGGATATCCAGCTGGGTGGATAAAAAAACAGATGGAATTTTGAGTCAGATGTGACCAAACCCTGGTGGTGTCTCTTGCACCTGCTCCGTAAGTTCCATCTCTATTCTTAAGTAATTCATTTGGTATCACTTTGAGCATCATTGAACCATTGGGAAAGGTGTTCAGATCTTGTCCAGTTGTTTACACACCGTGTTCTAGGACACCCTAGAGTTTAGAGGTGGCCGAGAGCCCAAGGGAGCCTGTTTTCTTTTCACTCTCAGGCTCCAAGTAGAGCAGCCCCTTTTTACCTGTTGTAAACATGCAAATTATGTATGTGATTTCTGTCGATTAAGAGTGTTAAGCTGCTGTCAAATGAAACACACCCTGATACCCAAATATGATCAAACTCTTTCATCTCATAGGTAATAAAATTGTCCCAGATATATGAATTTACTTCCCTAAGGTTCTGTCGGGATTGAATGTCATACTAGACCTGGCTTAGTTGTCTCTCCATGGGCTAATGCACGAATTTAGTCATTCAGCGTGGATCGATTGGGCTCCCACTTTGTCCTGGAACCAAACCTCATACCTCAACCTAGGTGATGGAGATACAGAGAAGAACCAGATAGGCAAGTTTCCTGCACTCTTAGAACAGCCAATAAACAAATAATTAAGCCAGACAATTGTGGCTATTCAACTGAGGAACATCAGGACACGTTCTGTGGAAGGACGGCCGTGATGCTGGGAGGAGGCTTCCAGGAACCCGCTCAGAGGACATTAGCTGCAAACGAGCATGGATGCGCCTTCCTCAGGGAAAAAAGATTTGCTTCCTTCCAGAGAGAAAAAATAGTTGGGAGAAGGCCCCAAACTCCTGCTCATTCCGTTTCCTATCCCTGCCTGGGTCTGAAACACCTTGCCAGCACACGGCTCTCAGGAGCCCACGCTGATCAATGTGGCACATGCATTTTATTGCTTGGTAAGCCCAGGATCTGATTTTGATGAACCCCACTGACATGTATGTTTTATTGCTTAGTAATCCCGGGATTGGCTTTTTTTTTTTTTTTTTATCATCCTTGCTGCCCAGTTTCCATTTATTGTGCTTCCAACTTCTGCTAGACTCTTCCATGTGAGCTGATGGGAAGTTTATGCTTGGATGGAACAACGGTAAATTACAGTGAAAAACACACATGTAGACACACAGGACAGAAAAACTTCACCATTCAGGGTGACTCTGGGTGCAGATGGGGCCTTGGAACACGTCTCCCAGCAGTAGTGACGATATTGGTAAGGGCGCCGAAGAGGTAATGGAAAAATACTGCTCATGGGCACTGCTGTCTCAGAGGGCTGCTGGCACCGCCGTTGCCATTCGGGGGCCTTGAAGCGAGCACTTTCAGAGCAGTAAGAGACGTAGCTGATTCTGCACTTCCCTAGATCAAACTGGAGACAATTCTGACGTTTTCTTTGATTCTGTCGCCATCTAAGTTACATTTGGTGACCGCTGGATGCCTGTCTTCTGAGATTCAGTTTAGCCTATTGCTCAAAATCATGATATAACTCAGGAAGCACTCCTTAAGCACCTAGTGTGTGCATAATTGTCTTCATAAAAAGAAAGGAAAAGGAAAATATATGATCCCCAACGTCAAAAACTACCCGGAAGACATGCCATTGCTGAGCGAAAGTGATTCTGGGGTGCGGCCGCTGACTGGGGGTGCCGTGGGAAAGCCTCAGTGAAGGGCGAGCAGAGCGTAGTCATGCCCTGGAAGCAACTGGAACGCCGTCCTGCCCCCGCTCTGGAGCGACTGCCTTAGGAAACCCCTCTGATCTTCCCACCTGGATGCAGCCCCTGGACACTGAATTCTTCCCATATGGAATTATTATTTTTCAGGTACACGGGGATCCGGGAGCACAAACATTGCCATTTTGGTTTTGTGTTTTATATTCTGTTGTCTTCACTTTCAGGAAAGCTCTCCTCTATGGTGGACCTGGCAGCTTCAGGTTGATAGTTTCCAAGCTCAGCAACTTCAGGAGAAAGAAAGTTTCTGTTTATACCATTCCAACGAAATCCTGGGATTGAATCTTATTGGACCATTTTGAGTCACATGCTCATTTCTGAACCAATTGCTGTGGCCAGAGGAGTGGAATACTCTGATTGGCTAAACTTATATTGGGCTCCTGCCCTAAAGCAGAGGGTGGATCCAATCACTCCCATGCCATGTGGGGTCATAGCGGGTCATGGGTGATTCTGCAGAATAAAACTCAGGTGCTGTTCTGTAAAGGAGGAGAAGTAGATTCTGGAAGGGCAGAGATAGTGCTCATCTCACTATCTCCTGGCATGTTCCACATCCCACCTTTGTTATGGTTATTTCTGCTTATCTTCCCTCCCAGATGTGAGCTTCTTCAGGCCAGAACCCACATCTGTTTCAACGTCTCCTTCTTGACCCTGGGGAGTGCCTTTCACATGGCAGGTGCCCAGTAAGCCCAGCTTTAATGGTATAATATATACCCAAGCTCTTCTTTTACTTTGTTTGGTGTAATTACTTTAAGAATCCCTGCGTGGAAGGAAATGCCCATTTCAGCACTCCTTTCCAACAAATACATCTTCATGTAAAAGGCAAAGCCTTCAGAGCTTGCATCGCGCCTGGTTTTTTATGGTTAACAAATAAAGTTGAACAAAATTAATGAACGTGTCAAAATTTCTGAGGCTTTGATGACTCAGACTCATTGGGTAAATGTTTCCATTGAAGGAAACATTTATCTTTCCATTGTTCATAACTGCAGGTCATTTAATGGATGAGGCAGGCTGAGGCTTCTGTGGAGACAGAACACTGAAGTGGGAAGTACGGGAAGATGGGAAAGGCTTTCCAGGCATCTGGAGAGTTTGAGGATAAAAAAGTTTAATTAAAAGTAAGGAGTAGAATACAAGAAAGTTTTTCTTATGGAGATTTGGACTCAGCTTAGGATAGCCGATGTGAGATAAAAAGATCTAGTTGAGGTAAGAGGATTTGTTTCCTTAGAAGGATTCTCAGAGGGTTAAAGAAAAACCCAATCCTGTTCTGGAATAGCTCCTAAATTCAAGCACTGGGCTAACTACATAGGAATTACTTGAGGGACTTTTCAAAAATACACATTTCTGGGCCCACTTTCAAGATTCTGATTCAATATGTGTGTGGGATAGGAGATAGAAACCCGTTTTGGAAAGGCACCCTAGTGAAGCCAGATGTGAGAACCTCTGTATGTGGGCTCCACTGCACCTGTTCCAGCTATGCGGGTGGTGGGTAGAAGCTGAGAATCTGGAGTTGGCTAGATCTGCATGATAATCTCAGCTTTGCCCCCTACTGGATGGAAAACTATTCGGAGAAAGATAATTAAATTCTCTAACACTCAGAAAAAAATGAAGACAGTCATAGCCCTTACCTCACAGGATTGAGGAGAAGAGGTAAGGTAGGTACAGATACATAGCAGAGTGCCTGGCATAGCACACACTGCCAGTGATTATTAAATAGTGTGAGTGTTGTCATGCCATAGTCGCAGGGGCTACAAGTATATCTCACTTTAAACAAACTGCTTTGTAAGAGAAATTAGCAATGAAATCATAATAATAATAACAAGAATTTATAGAGAACTAATTACATGCGAGATGCAGTTCTAAGCACTCTTCATCTATTACTCCATTTTATTCTCACAACAATCCTACGAGGTAGGTTCTGTTAGTATTCTCATTATATACATGAGGAAACTGAGGCACATAGAGGTTAACTAACTCCTTTTGCATATGACTGCTTCATAGGAGCCGTATGAGTGGCAGGAAAACACCTTTGCCTACAGAGACTGTCATTTGGCTTAGCAGAAGTGGGTGGGAGCACAGTTCTTGAAGGGAAGACTTGCAGTGTGAAATAAATCCAGTTTAATTGCTGTGTAGTCAGGCATTTCTGGCATGGCTGTCAGCCTCTCAAATCCTTGGGTGTGGCTTTTTTTGAAGAGGCTCTGTTATTCCAAGCTTTCATATCTGTGTAGCCAGTGATTTTAAAAAAGCTGCATTGCCCTGGGGTCTTGTCATCCAAAGCAGCCAAGTGGAGTTTTCTGCCTTTTGTTCTCAATTCCCATGCAAGGCGTTGCTTGGAGAGTCCTGCCCTGAGATTCCTAAGAATGTCATCTGGTGACCTCAGCTCAGCTGTGTGCATCAGGGCTGGTTTGCAGGTCTGGTATTCTCCTGGGCTCAGTGGATGCAGGGAAGAATGATGCCTGATGCCTCCCTCCTGGTCCAAGGGGGAGCCACGCATCAAAGTGCTCCTTGCGATGGCAGCACTAGGGTTGCAGAAGCAGCCCGGATGCCTGTACTGTTGCCTGTAAGAAAGGCATCTGCTTCCCGTGGAAATCAATTATGGTGGCCCATTTAATGAGTTGCTTACCTCTCCCCTCAGTGTGGTGGCTGGAGGCTTGGTCTTCATCAGGTTTTACAAACATGTGCCTGGTCTTGCTGCTCTCCCTCGGCCCCCACAGCAGGATTTAGGAAGGTGAAGGCAAGTTCCCTGGACCCGGACCAAAGGGTAAAGTTGCCTCTCTCTTATCTCTCTTCCCTGCCCCCTCCCCAGGTACAAAGATTCCTGTCATACCTAAAATTCCACTATTGTCCATTCATTCTTTTGGGCTTGATCATCTTTGATCTTCTGTTTTTTTCCTCCTCCTTCCATTTTATTTATTAGGTTTCTTTTAAATCTCAACTGAGATTGCTTGTTATAACTAGACAAACAATTCAGAAGCATTCAAATAAGTCAATAATTTCTTCCCTGACTCCTTCCAACTTTTCCTCCAACCCCTGAGAAAAACAACGCTAATTATCTGTTTTATGTCTTGCCACAACCTTTTTCATGCTCATAAACATGAACAAATATGTACATGTATTTGTAGATTTTTTTTGCTAAACTTGGATCATACATACTATGTGCTTTATTATTTTCCCTCCCTCATCACACCAGAAATTCCTGCAGATATATGATTAGATCAACTCATCTTTTTAAATGGCTGTGTAATAATTCACAGTTTGGATTTATATCATGAATTCAACCATTCTTCTGCTGATTGACATTTAGGGTGAGTCAGGGTATTGATGTGTGTGTGTGCTTGATACTTCAAACAAAACAGTATTGTATAAACATGCTCGTGTTTCTGTACTGTTACTTTTATCTCTGTAAAATAGAAGTAATTACTCAAAATTGAGATTGCTACATAAGGTATATATGTGCTTTTATTATAATAGTTACTTCCAGATTAATCTCCAAAGAGCAACTAAGTCTTCTAATAGGAACATAGAAATGCCTGTTTACCCATACACACACTTGAACTGGATATTATCAGTCTTTTCTTATTTTTGTTACTCTGATGGATGAAAAGTGGTATCTCACTGATGTTTTGCTATGTATTTCTCTGGGCAATAATGAATTTGTGCATCTTTTCATATATTTAATTATATTTTTTCCTTAATAATTTCTCTTAACATGCAGTTATTCTTGAAAGGGGTAATGCTGTAATGCTTTGGACACAATTACTTTTGAGCTTAGAGTGAGACTTTACAAGAGGAATACTGCAATAGGAGTCAGGAATTAAAAAAAAATTTCTTATTTCAAAATTTGTTAGGGACTTGGAATGTATCAGTGCCAATATTCTGGTTGCAATACTGTGCTATAGTTTTGCAAGATATTAACATCGGGAGAAACAGAGTCACAGGTCTGTTTCAGTCCCAGTAATATAGGATCTCTCTATATTACTTCTTACAACTGCATGTGAACCTACAATTATTTTAAAATAAAACATTTAATTAAAAAATTTGTTAGAAGCCAGCTCTGTCTAGTCTAACGATATTTGCCATCACTTTAAGGATTGTGTTTTTAACACAAGTTTATAAAGGCTATTTAAGGCCAATTTTTTTTAGTAGAGCCTTCCTTGCACTGGTCAGTACTTCAGTTAGCTACTATATGGTGGATGATATTGTTCTTGTGGAGTAGCCATCTAGATCTTTCGTTGAACAGATGACGGGGATATAGTTTAGAATATGATCCTGGAAACTGGATGCAAAAATTAACTGGATACAAAAATTAACTCAAGATGGATCAAAAACTTAAACGTAAGACCTGAAACCATAAAAATCCTAAAAGAAAACCTAGGAAAAACTCTTCTGGACATTGGCCTAGGCAAAGAATTTATGACTAAGACCCCAAAAGCAAATACAACAAAAATACAAATAGACAAATGGACTTAATTAAATGAAAAAGGTTTTGCACAGCAAAAAAAATAATCAAAAGAGTAAATAGACAACCTACTGAATGGGAGAAAATATTTGTAAACTCTGTCTGACAAAGGACTGGATATTAATCCAGAATCTACAAGGAAATCAAACAACTCAGCAAGAATAAAAACAAATAACCCCATTAAAATGTAGGCAAATGACATGAACAGGCATTTTTAAAAAGAAGATATGCAAATGATCAACAAACATGAAAAAATGCACAACATTGCTAATCATCAGAGAAATGCAAGTTAAAACTGCAAATGAGATACCATCTTACTGTAATTAGAATGGCTATTTTTAAAAAGTAAAAAAACCAGTAGATGCTGGCACAGATGCGGTGAAAAGGGTACTCTTATACACTGTTGGTGAGAATTTAAATTAGAACAATTTCTATGGAGGTAAGTATAGAGATTTCTCAAAGCACTAAAAGTAGATTTACCATTTGATCCTGTAATCCCACCACTGGGGTCTACCCAAAGGAAAATAAATCATTATATCAAGATACCTACTCTCGTATGTTTATTGCAGCGCAATTCACAATTGCAAAGATACGGAATCAACCAAAGTGGACATCAACAAATGAGTGGTTAAAAAATGTGGTATGTTGCCCTTCCCCCCCAACCCGAGTCAGAGCTTCAAGCATGTCCATCCCCCAGACAGTGCGTTGTACCTCCCATAATATGCTGAAATAAGAAAAAAGAATATATAAAAAGTGAAAGTAGATAATTGAATAATCCTTATATTTCAGGCCAAAGTAATATGGCAATAAATGTTTTCTAAAAAGAAAAATGTGGCATATATATACGCCGTGGGATACTACTCAGCCATGAGAAAGAATGAAATAATATCTTCTGTGGCAACTTGGATGAAACCGGAGGCCTTTATCCTAAGTGAAGTAACTCAGGAACAAAAAAATAAATGCCACATGTTCTCACTTATAAATGGGGGCTAAACTGTGTCTTTGCAAGGACACACAGAATGGTATAGTGGACACTGGAGACTCAAAAGGGAGGGCAGGAAGTGGTCAGGGATGAAAAATTACCTGTGAGGACGATATAAACTGTTTGGGTGACGGGTACACCAAAAGCCCAGATTTCATCACTATACAATATATACATGTAATGGAATTCAAGTTGTACCCCTTAAATGTATTAAAATAAAATTTAAAAAAGAGTATGATTCTATCATTTGAAATTGCACTTCCCAAAAGACTTAGCACTAAGAAGAAGCAGTTTAGAGAATGACTTCTTGGAGTCAGGCGGCCCTAAGTTTCAAGCCCACCTTTCAGTTCCCTTTGTTTGAGGGGAATCTCTGGACAATTGAACTTCTCTGAACAGACTAAAGAAAGTAATGCAATTGAGATAATCACCATGATGTTTTTGGCACGGTACCTGGCGCATAGTAATGACTCAATTAATAGTATCAACCATTTCTCACTGAATTAATAGTATCAATCATTTCTTTTCCTTGTGAGTTTGACATCACTTTGCTTTTCTAAGCTGGAGTAAAAATAAAGAGATAGCAACTCTTTTTCGAATGTGAGTTGGGCGAACTCTGTATTTGCCAAAAAATTTATTTTATCTTATTTGTTCAATCAGGCAGGACTATCATTGTCCATGACCTTATTCCAATGTAAACACCATTTCTTTTTCACTAGGCTACAATTGAATGATTCTTTCCCATCCTGAACACGTTTAGTAGAATTTTGAATGCAGGTATACCTTATCTTTATTTTCAAAAAATGCCATCTTGACAGAATCAACCCTTTGGGATATGCTGAGTCTTGACTCAGCATTTAGTTAGCCCTACTAGCAATTTGACTTCTGCAAATAAATTTTGGAGCCCTCATTTAATGACTGGGAGCTGTGGTATCTTGTCTCACTATCCCCCCAGGCAATAAGGCTTGACTGTCTGAGTCCCTGAGCCTCCCTAGGCTGAGCAGGCGTGCTGCAGGGAACTGAGCATCCAAGTGCCAGGGCTTTGACCTCATGAACACAGTTTAGGTAGGTGCTGTGGTGTCAGAGCAGTGACTCAGCATTTCCATCCGTGAAATGTGAGAGTGACACCATTTTAAGAGATGTTTCAGCTTTATCCTTCATCCACTTCTTTGTTCACAAAGCACTCATCAAATGACTAATGCATATTAAGTCTTTTACTAAGGGCTAGGGACAGGAGTATCAGTGGTAGTAGAGGTATTAATAGCAACAGCAACCGCAGGAGTAAAAATAGCTAGGAATTTTTTTTTTGTAATTGAACACCTATGATGGACCAGATACTTTGCTGGGGACTTAATGGCTATTAGCTCATAACCTGCAGATACCCTCATTTTTGCAGAAGTTGGTCATTTCCTCTGGGAGCATATTTTACCATGGGATGTTATTATTTCTCATGTTGGGAAAGGGAGGAATGAAAAGTTCAAGGACCGCTCTTCTGGAGCGATTGATGAACTGAGAAGCCATAGGTGAGAGATTTGGGGCTCTGACACCCCCGTCCCTGGAAGGTTAAGAAAGAGCAAGTCACAGCTGGTGATGTCTGTAGTGACGCAAGCCCGGCTCAGAGAAAGGCGAATGGTCCTCAGGTTAATAATGATGGAGTTACTGCTTAGTTAAGGAAGGGTCGAAGTTATGTCAATAAGAGAGATTTAATTTCCTCATATAAAACGATGACTGCGTTGCTCCGGGAGAAGTGAACATTGGTTTTAGTGAGGGTGCCCACTTCTCAGGGAGTTACAGAGAAAATCTACTGCTAAAGGGAAGACAATTAGGCTCGGAGCACCCACCGCATTCTCCTCTCTTTGGATCCAATGCCACCTTTTCTCATTTGGAGCTGGCAAATTCAGCAGTTGGGAGTCTTGAGTTGATCCTAATGCCTGAGCAGGTTCCAAAGTGTGCATGCTGTAAGAAGGTGAAAATACTGCCAGAAGGATTTTCTTCCTCTTTTTGGAGGGGTCTGGATTCTTAGGAGAGCAGTGTGGGGGCACTGAGCTGGCAGGCTTACCTGAGGAGCCCCCAGAAAAAGGGCATTACAGATCAAGGGGGGATCGTGGAAGGTGAGGGAAGGAATACAGTCATGTGGGGCACCAGCTTTCTGAAGGCTCGAGCCTTGGGGAGCTTCCTTACTTGGGGTGACCCTAGGGAACAGAGAAGTTAAACTAAGTCACAACTTCTGAGCATCTTACTGCTTACTGCTTACATCTTACTGCTTACCGAACTGCTCTATAAAATGTACGTGACCTTTCATTCATTCACCGTTTGATAAACCCCTCCCATGGATCAAACACTGTGCTAAGTGCTGGACATGGTGGCAAATAAAACCAGTTCTTGGTATCAAGGGACTGACAGTGAAGTGAACAGAGAATAAACAAAGATATAAATAAATAGGGAAGTTGCAGATTTTGGCAAATTCTAGGAAGCCAATTCTCGGAAATAAAGCGAGGGATGGCTTTTGATAAGGTGTTCTTGGAAAGCTTCATCAAGAAGAGTCATCTGGATTGAGATCTGACAGGTGAGAAGGAGCCAGTGTGCCAAGCCCGCGGGCAGAGGGAGGAAAGGTGAGATGCTGAGGGTAGAAAGCCCTGGAACTTCAGAGCAGTGATTCTGAACTTGGCTGCATATTAAAATCTCCAAGGGAGCTTTGGAATTTACTGTCCTCAGAGATCATAATCTCATTGGTCTGGTGGTCGGCCTGGGCATTGATGTATTTCAAAAACGCCGAAGGTGACTCTAAGGCACAGCTGGAGGTGGGGACCGCGGCCTTACAGGAGCAGAAGGGAGGTGACTTGGTGAGAGCAGAAAGAGATCCAAGAAGAGTGGACCGAGGAGGCAACTCCAGATCATTCAGGGCCCCGGAGGGCATTGTAAGGAGCTTGACTTTTATTTCATTTATTCGTTTCCACTGGAGCAGCATGTATGCCAGTGGAGTGTGTGTGTGCATGCCGGTGGGCGAAGACCAGACACAGGAAACCTGGGAGACAAGGACAGTGCCCACTCTCCGACCTTCCTGCTCAGGAGAGTGAAGGGGTGACAGCTCTCCCTGGGGCAGCATGGCCCCTGGAGGTGTGGAAACCTCAGCTCACTGACGTTTCAATGACAGATCGGATTTCCTGATTTCTCCCCACTTAATCCATTAATAAAAAGTGGAGGGACATGGCGTTTCCAAGTTGCCAAGAGAGATTCCTGAGGATTATTGGAGGCAAAGGAATGAGAATTTAGTCCCCAGAAAACGGAACAAACGGGGGCCCCTTGACATCCCGGAGTGATGCATCTCGTCTAAAGCCGCCGAGCCCCTCGCCATGCGGAGTGTGGTCCCCTGACCCGCGGCACCTGCTCCATGAGCAGCCCGTTCCACAGGCGGAGGGCATGTCCACCGCGGCTGCTGACGCACACCTGCAGCTTGACTGGATCGCCAGGTGATTTCTGTGCCCTTTGAAGTCGGGAGAGCTCAGCTTTACCCGTTCCTTGCCTTAGCTCTGCTCAGCCAACCCAGGGCTCGTCCTCCCTGTTGCTGAGAAACTTCCAGAAGGAGAGGTGGGTTTGTGACTCATTGAGAGGTTCTCTCCATATGAGCATTTCTGAGTGTGTGTGAGAGGGAGAGAGAGAGAGGGAGGGAGGCAGAGGGCAAGAATGGTCACCATTTCTTTCCTCAGATACCACTTAGTCATGGTGTCTCTAACTCGATTCCGTCTTTTTCCTTCCTCAACTGCCACGAACTCCTTTCTGCTGCCTGCGTGACACCACTGTGTCCACAGGCCATGGACCAACAATCCGAATCCAGTTGTCACTCTTCCCTCCCTTATCTCAGATCTCTTAGCGTCTTTCCGATCTCTGTGATTGCTCTGGCCAGCTGCAGGAGAGGCCTCAAACTCTCAAATTCTTCTGTGTTTTTCTCTGTGCTATGTATTTTAGTCACCGTCTCTCACCCACTCTCTCCCTCCATCTCCCCCTTTCCGCGGGTGCAGGTATAGGACCTTGCCACACCCTGCACGCACACTGTCCCCGTCCGCCGGCCTCCTGGCGATCGGGCACAGGCTTGCTCCTCCCCACTCCACAGTACCCAGGCCTGGGGAGACCACGCCACTTGCTCCAGGTCACGCAGCAGTGACGAGGGGCCTGGGACTGAACCGAGATCTGTCAGGCTCAAAAGCCTATGCTCTTAATAATGAAGAAATACTGCTCGCTGCATGAACAATTTTATTGATTTTTCTGCGGGATGTGCTCATTCCTTCTTCTGAACCTCTCCATGGCATTCTGTGTGTGGCAGGATAATATTTATAAGATGTTAACCATTGGTTCTATCCTTATTTTCTCTCCTCCTCCACTTCTCAAAATTAAGAGAGAGAAAGGGGGAGAGAGAGAGTGAGACTGCCTTAGTCCTGGGTGCTTAATGCCGCAGAGTGGCAACCAGAAGTAACCCGCCAGTCTTTGGGTTTCGTGCTTGAAAAGCCTAAGCTCTTGATGGTGGGTAGGAGCCTGGGGTGGGGCTCTCTGACCAGGGTCTGCAGAACCAGGGAGATGGTCGATGCATCGTGCCCTGCCCTGGGCTGGGTCAGGGACAGGGGAGGAGCAATGATGAGAGAGACCTTGACTCTTAATAGAGCAGTAGTTTGGGGGGCCAGAGACCTTCAATGGGTCTGGTGGTCCATCTCAGTAGTTGGGACCAGAGACATCTTTTTCTGCTCCTCCATGCACAGTAACAACACAGAGAGAGTCATTGGATGCAGACAGAAATGTAAGGTTTCTTAGCAGCAGCCTCCATGGACTGACAACTGTGGGTCTGAGCAGGTGATGGATGAACCAGAAGGTACTGGTCAGGAATCTTAAGTGGCCGATTGCTCCGGACTCTCAGCCGTGCCTCGACACCCAGAACTCAGACACATCTCAGGAGCAAGATTAAGATTCTGCCATTTGGGAAGAATGAGAAGTCAAAATAAAAATTTAGTTGCGTTTGCAAGAAAATGATTCTATTTCTTTGTAACCAAGCTGGAGGCCAAGAGTGGTACCCATCACCAGCCTTCTCGAGAGACTGTTGCTGTCTTTTCCCGGCCTCATATCTCACCAAGTTCTGGGATCTGCACGTCCTCCAAGCCCCCTGGGTCCAAGCTCTTTGGAGAGCAACTCGGGGTCTCCCCAGAGCCCTCCTCTCTGTCTCACTCCAGAGCACTACACAGACCTCCCTGCTTCCCCAGGGAAGGTGGAGCCTCCCTCAGTGCCGCTGCATAATTGGGACAATACGCAGGGAAATTAAAAAGGCCATTAATCACCGTGGAGCCCAAGGCAGCTCTCCAGGACCTATTCTTCATGATGATTAATGGCAGGCAGCTCCTCCCCACTCCCCGATTCATTTTCCTGCCACTGTTCACTCACTTTCCTGGCTGTGTCCTCTTCGCCCCTGTCCGAGGGAACCAGTGTTTCCAGGAACCACTGACATGGTGTCAGGTCTTTCCTGGCTGCTTTTCCGGCCACCAAGTTTGGTGTAGACTGCCAAATATGCTCTCTGGACCAGACTGAGGCTGCATGGATGTAATGTCTCTCTGCGTCTTTTATTATTACTTCTATTACTCTGATGAGTACTATTGGTGCCCTACAATGCCCTTGGAGTTCTTAATCACTGGGAAGGACCAAGGACAGCTCCGAAGGCTCTCACTGATCTTTGCTAATACTGATGATGGTGATCTTGCTCATGATGGTGGACATGCATTGGGTGCTAGTGCCAACTACTTTGTGAATGAAATGGATTATTCCATTTAAATGCTTCAATGACCCTGAGAGGTATGCATGACATGATCAGAGAGGGAGAGTGACCAGCTCAAAGTCAGACAGCTAGTAAATGGCAGAGGAGGAAATCAAATCCAATCCCATTGGATGCCAAGGCCTGTGCTCTTCTGAAGACTTGGACAGCTGGACACACCAGCTGTCTTTTCTGGGGATCACAGGGAGCCATGTGCCTCCCGCCCCTTTTCCCAACTCCCAGACGGGGCTGCCCTTCCATGGCAGTATGAGCCAAGTTCAGGTCATGCTTGAACGGCCTCCTCTTCTCCTTTTGTTTGCCAATTAGCCTCCCACCTGGCTCTCTGCTGCTTAAGATAAGCAACTCCTTCTGCCCACTGACGCCTGGAGCCCAGAGTCTCACTCCAACCGGCCCCCACTCAGAAGACGCTTGATTTTCCTGTAAATAACTATACCGTGGGGGATTCGAATGAATTTATGAGGAGAGAGCAGAACCTACAAACTTAAAGCACGCCAAAGTGTTTTATGAGGCTGGCAGAAACGAAGGAGCATTCCCCAGCCTCACGCGGAATCGCACAGGGGGTTGGAAAGCATTGCAAGACCAAGATGGGATCACGGCTCTGCTGTTGACTCACCGGCTGACCTTGGGCAAGTCACTCACCTGGAGGCCAGTTTCCTTAGGAAAATTAAAGGGTGAGAGTAGAGTCTGAAAGTTTAAAGGTGGAACCAAGGATCTAGGGTGGGGGCAAAATCTGTATAAGAGGAAGGATGCTGGGAGGAGGAACTCGGAAGGAAGGGGCAATGCTTTGCGTCTCCTGGCCTTCGGGACACCCTCGCAGGAGAGACAAGGTCTGTGGGTTGGCGTGGCCGGCTCAGCACTGGCTCAGGAGCCTCAGCAGGTGGCTGTGTGACGGTGTGAGGATGGAAATACAGTGAGAATCACAAAACATCACTGATAAAAATGAGTGTGTTAGGTAACGTGTAAGCAATAATTATGAGCCAATCTCTATCATCACCCTGTGAAATAGCTACCACTGGCATCCCCAAATCATAGACAAGAACACTGAGGTGTGAAGAGGTAGGTCCTTTGTCCCAGACCACCCAGGGAGAGGCTGGCTAAGCTGGACCTTGACCCATGTCCTTCTGGCTCTAGAGTGAGAGCTCTTTGTCACAGTACTCAGCCGGGAGTCATCATGGTGTCCTGGATCCTGTATCTGGTGGCCTGGTGGGGTCCTGGTCGCCTGTGCACAGAGGGGCTTTCTCTATATCAGAGCCTGCCGCCTTTGTTTATCTGCTTAGAACACCTGTCCACCTGAGCACCCAGAACCAGCGACATAATCTTGTGTGGCTCAGTGACAAGTGAAAATACGGGGCCCCTTGTTTATGAATTATTAAAAAATTTAAGATGCTGACAGCTGAGTGGCCAACCAAGCACAGAACACTTCTCAGTGTGGGGCCATGTTACACATCCACAAAGCAGGCCCTATGAGCACCAAAGCATATCCCTAGACCCAGAATGTTTCTTCTGCAAAGGTGGAGCTCTCTCCCCTGTACCTGCAGTTACTCTCTGGGTCTCGCTTGGAATGGCTGGATCACTTCCTCCCTTTGTGGTCCTCACACCTCTGACCTAGGCTCATTGCCCCTACTTGATCTTGGTGTTTGCCAGACATATTAGAGAAAAAAGGCTGTCAAATGTCCCTTCTCCACGGGCCAATGGAATAAATTACTCTCCCTTCATGCCCATGACTTTCCCTGGGGCTTGGGGCTAAAGAGACTTGGCCTTGTCTGGAGGAAGCCTTGATCGCCCATTCCGGACCCACCAGGAAGAAACGTTCCAGAGCATGAGCAAGTGCTAAAGGCTTCTTCTAATTAGCTGTCTGGTGGCTAACAAGGGATTTCACTGGGCTGAGCCTTCTGGTGTTCGGTGCGTAATTACCATGGAAACCTTCCTGCCACACTCCGCTACCTCCCCCGGCCCCCTTCCCCGGGGGAGCAGGAGCCGCTCTGCAAAGGCGGCATCTGGGCTATCGACATTGTTTGTGAGAGAAATAAATGGACAATTCGAAGCAAGACAGGTTGAATCCTTGTTGGAGCAAAGTTTTACCTACATTCGTCCTGGGGTCTAATTGACGCCGTTGTCCCTGCTTGAGAGGAAATCACTGGGAGGTGATGAATTCGGTTTGGATGGACCCCCTTTCGCCAAGCTCAAGGACAGGGAAAAATGCCTAATGAGGAGCCAGACTTTTCTGCCTTTTAGAGACAGCTGCTGGCTTTGTCAGATGTGAAGACTTTTATTTCCTTTTCCATTTTTATGCACAACTATGGATTTATTCTATCCACCACAGAGTGAAACCCTGCCATCCCTCTGTAAGTGGGGTCCAAATATTTAATTTTGTGAAAGGCAGGGTCACCTTCTTGGGAAGGTTGCTAAATGAGAACAGGGCCTGGGTGACTCTTGAGAGCTGTGCGATTCAGGCTAGGTTAGGTTTTGCTGTAGTGAGACTTAAACCCTAAAATTTCAGCTGGCTGAACACAGTGAAGGCCATTGAATGGGGCACGCACAGTTCGTGGTCAGGCAGCCTATTTGATATCACGTGACTGTGCCACCTCGAATGCATGGCCTCCAAGGTGCAGTGGGACAGAAGAGAAGGATGGAGGATGTCCCATGCTGGCCCTCGATGACCACAGGCCAGACGGGACACACAGAATTTCTACTCACAGTGCGTGGGATGTGGGCTCCAAACTAACCACAGTGAGGCTGGCAAGTACTGGGGGAGTATGGAATTTTGGTAGCACCCTCTGGGCCTGCCCCGGGAGCCAACTGTATTATATCTGCGTTTGTATCATTGTGGTGCTCTGATCTGTGGGTCCTTACTAAGTGCCAGGTACCAGGGCGGTGGGGGAAACAGGAGAGGTGCTACAGGAGACAGACTAACAAGCCCGCACACAGATCGATGAGGAGAGACCAGACTGCAATAAATACTACACATAAATAGAACAGGTTGATAGTGTCTAGGGAGCGCTAAGTTAGATTCGGTAGGCAGAGAGGTCACTGTGGAGGGAAGGTGGCTTAAAGCTGAGACCTGAATGCCAAGAAAGATCCAGGCATGTAGGAAGCTGGGGGAGAGGAACCAACAGGGATCAGCATGTTTGGAACAAGTGAGTGAGAGAGAGTGTGGTGTGAAATGAGCATGTGTGTGCACGCATGTGTTATGAAAGAAAACACAATTCTTACTGGGGGTGGTGATAAAAATGTTTGAAAACTACTGTAAAAAATGTTTTACTTTGTAATCCAGCACACGCACAAAATTGCAACAAAGCTTGGTCATGGCAATACTTACTCTCGCTCTGTGCGGTTCACTCCATGCCACTCTGCGCCATTCCTGAATCAGTCAGCATAGGTTGGATTATGCTGCGGTAACAAATAACCCTCGGAACCCTGTGGCTTAACGCCATGCGAGTTTTTTTCTCACTCGTGCCACAAATGCAGCGAGAGTAGGAGGAGGGGGGAGGTCTGCTTGATGAAGTAACTCGGGCATCAAAGGTGGACAGGGCTCCACCTTGACATGTGCTTCTGCAGTCGTTTTAGCAGGAGAAGGAGAACTCGATACATCCCACAGAGGTTCTTAAAACGTTTCCCCTTGGAAGTGACACATAAGAATTCTGTGTACATCTCACTTGTCCATGCGTGTCACCTGGCCATGCCTCCTTTATAGGGGACAGGAGTGCGATTCTACTACCGCCCTGGAAGTCTGGAGACCAGACATAATTTGGTGAACAGCATGAATGACTAACATCTTTCCATTTCATTCCATTTTATGACCTTTTGGTTGTTTGGAAAAACACCATGTCAGGCCCGATGTTAGGTGCTGCAAACAAGAAGACAGGTAATACTCTGGTTTGCCCTCTCAGAACTCATGGATAGTGGGAGATCCAGCTGGGCACTTACCAGCTTGCTTGCTGCAAGCCATACATGGTGGTGACGGAGGTTTCAGGGTCTGGCACAGGGAGAGGGGAACCCTCCCCCACCACAGTGGGTGGAGGGTGCTGCCTCCTTCGCTGGAGGGAAATAAAGCCAGGACAGAGATCTCACTCACCTTGCAACTGTCTCTCTTTGTGTCTGAAAGCCTTGCTCTGATATCACTTCCCTTAATAGAATGGTTCTTACCCCTGGATGCATTTTGCAATAATTTGGGAGCTTTTAAAAAATGCTGATGCCCAGGCCTACCCCACAGTAATTGAATTAGAATCCCTCTGGGTGGGGCCTGAGCTTTAATTTTTTTTTTTACAAAGCTCCCCAAGTGATCCTAAGGCAGCAGAGGTTGGGAACTACTGATTTTCATCAGTTAAAAATTTTTGTAAAATTTTTTATCATATATCGACAAACTGTAGTTGTATATATTTATGGGGTAGAGAGTTGTATTATGATTTTTGACTACAATGCAGAATAATTAAATTAATCAAATTAATACGTCTATTACTTCAGATACTTAACATTTTTTGATGAGAACATTGGAAAGTTATTCTCTTAGCAATATTGAAATGTATGGTGCTCAATTATTAGCTATATTCAGCATATTGTGTTATTGATGCAAAAAATCAAACTTATCTCTCCTATCGACTGATTCTTTGTATCCTTTGACTTCACTTCCCCATTCCCCACCCTCCAGCCTCGGTAACCACCCTTTTCCTCTTTACTCCTATGACTTCAATTGTTTTAGATTCTATCTATAAGAAAGAACACGTGATATTTGTCTTTCTGTGTTTGGCTTATTTTGCTTAGTGTAAAGTGCTCCAGTTCCATCCACGTTGTCACAAATGACAGAGTTTCTTTCTTTTTAAAGGGTGAATAATATTCTATTGTGTATCTGTATCACTTTTTTTTTTTTTTGGTCCATTCATCCCTTTTTGGACAGTTAGGCTGATCCCATGACCTGGCTATTGTGCACAGTGCTGCAACCAACATGGAAGCTTTTAATAACAATCACACCACCAGGTTGCATTTAAAGAAATGGTCAGACACGTAGCCCTTTTGGGGACTGTGAGCAGAGAGGCTGACCAATCCCTGCATCTGTGCCGCCTTATTTTGCCCTGCTCTGCCTCCAGGATTCACGAGGTGTTATACAGAGAATGGCAACGTGTCCCCTCCCCAGAAAGCCTTTTCCTGCTTCCTGGCTAGTGTTTATTGTGGCCCCACCTACATCTTCAGAACCAGACTGTGTCCACCACACTCCTCTCCAGGCTTCCCCGGCTTCTGTCCCAGACGTCCAGCAGGAGAGAGGGCAGCAGGAATATAGGGGCAGTCGTGAGAGCATCAGCTGGAGGGAGAGAAACCAAAGGGTGGAGAGAGAGGAGAGGGGAGAGAGAAGTTTAGAAAGGCCTCGCAAAAGAGAAGGCATCGCACGGGAATTTTGAAGAAGGAAGGGTGATTCATTCATTCCCTCACTCAGTCAATCACTCATTCATTTACTCATTTATTCACTCATTCACTCATTCATACATTCATTTACTCATTCGCTCACTCATTCACTCATTCATTCATTTACTGACTGGTGCCTGCAGGGACTAAGGAAGGCCACTTTGTCCTCTAGGGACATACACCCAAGCAGGAAGTGGGCACAAACTGACTTACAGGCATGAAGCAGAATAGGACACAGTAAACGTCTTCAGAAATGTACAAAGAACTTTGTAGGCTCTGGAGAGGAAAAACGGAAAAGGAAATTCTGTGCGAGCCAGGGGTATCCAAGAAAGCTTGGGGCGGAAGTGGAATCTGACATGAACCTTAGAAAATGGGGATCAATATTAATGTTACGTTAGTGTTAACATTAGGATTGTATTCTGAGATATTTTATCAGACAAGCTATTTTATCAGACATATATGTGGTGAGAAAATGTAGAAGACACAGAGAAGCAAAATAGACAAAGGAAAATTGCCCCCCAAACTATGAATATTTTGACATCTATAAATCTACCTACTTCCCTGTCTGTGAAATATGGCCATACTAAGGCTATTCTTTTATAATCTACTTTTTATTGTATAATATAGTAATCAATTCTATATCAATAAATGCAGCTGTGCATTATCATTTTAAATGGACGAATCATATTCTGTTATATCAATATACTTCACTTTCTTTCATTAGGTCTCTGTTGTTGGATTTATATTGCTTACAATTCTTTTTTAACATCATAAATACCATTTTGATTAAAATCTTTGCACAGGAATCTTTGTGCAGTTGTGCAGTTGTTTGCTTAGGGAAAATTGAGTGTGTTTGCAATGGTAGGGATTCGAGTTTTGAAACAAAGGATGTTCTTATTAAAGAGGCAGAGGAAGTCAAGGCACAGGATCGGGGGTGCACCGGGCCTGAGAAGCCACAGCTGAAGACGAGGAGGACAAGTGACAGTGACTGCAGGTCTGCTGTGGGCCAGGCAGGGCGCTAGGAGTTTTCTCCCACAGTGATTTGTGTCATCTTAAGAACCATTTGAGGAAGATTTGGCTCTGCCTATTTTACGGAAGAGAAAACAAGCCTAGAGAGGTTAAGTCACCTGCTCAGAGTAACACAGTAAGTAGCTGAGTGGAGAGTGTCTCTTAACACATTGGACATCAAGCTCAGGCTCTGTTCGCTACATCGTGAATGTTGTAAATGGTGTTCAAGGTTATCACGCTGGTCATTTTAACAATAATGGCTTTTTTCTTTGTGCCTGGACATCATTACTTAGGTAGCCGTGAGAAAAGAGCCGTAACACAGGCTCCTCCTGTCTTCAGCCTGGCCCTGACTGCGGCGCGAGCCCACGAGCCTTTCTTCTCTCCTCCTCGGGATGGGTGATGTCAGCAAAACTTCTTGCTTGGAAACATATTGTTTTGAACTTGGCAACCTGTAAGCTGGGTTGCCATGGTTACCAGAGAGCCCTGGGGAATGATGCACACAAAGGGTGGGCTGGAAACACAATCAAGCCCTCTCCCTTCAGCCTCCACCTGAGCTGGTGATAGTCTTTGATGGACCCTTGTGTGCCCAGGGAACCCCACACCACAGCATCGGTGCACAAGTAGGCTGACAAAAGACCCAGTGTTTGCAGTGTATGATAACAACTCATATTTATTGAGCATCATGGTAAAGCACTTCATGTGAATTATTTAATCCTCCCAAAACCCTGCATGACATATGATATATGATTCCCATTTTCTGGTGAGGACACAGAGTCACAGAGAAGCTAAAGGACCTGCACCAGTGTCACAGAGGGGGGGCAAGTGGCAGGCTGGCTCCAGAGCCAGTGCTCCCAAACAGCCTACCCTGTCTTCATGGCAAGACACAGCAGACAGCCTCTCCAGGTAACTCGCTCCTGAAGATTCCAAGAAAGAAATATGAGTTCCTGGAAGGGCCATAAAAGGCTTTAGGCAAGAGAGAGGCAGGACAATGGCAGGGATGTCTTCAAACCACAGCCTGGCAGATGAAGAGAGGGAACAAAAAGAAGCCCAAATTCGAATGTCTCCAGGCATTCAAGCAATTATGCCTCAGGGTCACTGTGAACATCCTAGCAGGGACCGGAGGATGGCAGAGTTGTAAATGTCATTGTTTGCCTGTAGAATTTGCCTGTTTCTTTTTTAATATTAAGGTCCTCAACCAGACCCAGGAGAGGGCCCAGGCAGGAAACAAATGAGTAAAATGGAGTGAAACAAGGGAAGGTGACAGGCTGGAGTCAGACTGGCTCCAGCGGGGGCACCGAGCATGGCGAGGTGGGGGGCACAGCTCTGCCTTCGCAGGTGGCCAGGAGTCCTCTCCACCCGGCTGTACCCCCAGAGTTGTCAGATCTGATTATTTCAGAAGATGGGGATCCGGGTGCTTCTTTGAATCTCCTTTGATTTTTGTTTTATCATATATTTTTGTCTTAAGTTTTATTTTATTCTTAATTGACAAATAATAGTTACGTATATTTCTGGGGTACAATGTCATGGTTCGATCCATGTACATGTTGTGGAATGATCCAATCAGACTCATTAACATATCCATCACCTCAAATATTCATCATTTCTCTGTGATGAGAACATTTAAAATCCTCTCTTTTAGCCATTTGGAAAGATACAATGAGCTATTATTAACTAGTCACCATGCAGTGTAATAAATCAGCAGCACTTGCCGCCTTCTGTATCTCCTGATTTTTTGATGTTAGCAATCTCCCAACAAAAATGTAAGTGCTATGCAGGCAAAATAAAATAATTCTATGGGTTAGACTCAAGCTCTGGGCCATCCATCTGCGATCTCTGCTCCGAACCTTAATTCATATTTAAACATTCAGCTGGGTGAACATTGACAGAGGGTCATCTGTATACCAGGCTCTGTGCTGGGCACTAGGTTTATAGTGGTGAGAAAGCTCTACCCTTTTATAACTTGGAGTCTAGTGTGATATTTTTCCAACTGAGGAGTATGATTAATTAGTGCAGCTTGAAATCCATTTAGCAGATGGGGCAAGCAGCATTTTAAAATAATATAAAATAAAATAGAATATTATGGAGGATAGCAAAGCACATTGCATGCATTAAAAGTAGGTGCTGATTTGTAGAGCATTTGTTAGTATTATATGTATTGCAGGTCTTGGACAAAAAGTTTGAGAATTGGTTTAAGAGATTATTTGACAGGGAAGAGAAGAGCACTGAAATGTTCCACTTCAGTAGAACGCTGGCAAGTGGGTTTTGTTGTGTATTACACAGTGGTTAGGATCCTGAGCTCTGCCACTTACTAGCTGTGTGCCCTTGGGAAAATTGCTTAACCTCTCTGTGCCTCTGTTTCCTCATCTATAAAATAGGGTGGCATGATTAAATGAGTTAATGCATGAAAAATACTTAGAACAGTGCCTGGCACATGAGACGTTCTCAATGGCTGTAATTGTCATTGTTGCTGCTTTTCATATAGTCCTGCATTTGAAGGCATTCCTTGATAAAGTGCTTGAGACAGAAGGGTTTCTTCTTATGAATAATAAAATCTCCTAAGTTATTACACAATGATCAGGCTTTATTTTTATATATCCTAAGTAGTCTGGAATTTTCCGCAGTAGGATCTAGAGGAGGATCTTTAATTATGATAGAATTTCTATGGTGCTCTTATATGATGGGGAATGCTCTTCAGGCCCTCCCCAAACTTGAGGCCATCACTCTCCTGTCATGGCTGTTGGATGACGGGGATTTCTAGGTCCCCACATCCCGGCTCAGCTGAAGCTTTCTGAGCACCTGCGGCCCAGCGGGCATCTTCCAGGCACATCGACCCACGGCCTCATCCTACTCCCAACCTGCCTGCGAGGACACATTGTTCCTGTTTGCAGATGACGAGACAGTAGCAGGGAAAAGCAAAGTGAGCTGATCAGGGCGTGTCAACAGGACACACAAGCAAAGCCACGGAACTGCCAGGTGTGTGCCTCGGGCCCACGAATGTGGCCGTGAGTGCGGCCTGCGTGGGGCCCAAGTGGCCAAAAATACAGTCTGGAGCCAGGATCCGAGTTGTTTGAGCTGTGGGCAATGGGGAGCCTTGGGATATCTTTGGCTGTGTCTCTACGGCATCCTAATTCTTTTAGCAAGGCTAATTCCAACATGGTCGACGTGGTAACGCCGTATTTGATTAACTCTGATTTCTCTGTATTTGATGAACCAGTCTCCTCATTCCTCGGTGATAAGAGAGTTTACTGAGTTACTTTTGGAAATTCAAATTCGACTCTCCATTTAGCTGCAAGGATCCACAGGGAGATAGTTTTATATAACATTGTCACAAAACCACTTGGTTATCTTAATTTTCTCACTTCCTCAACTGAATTAAAAAAAAAAATCCAAAAAAAAAAAAAATCATAAAAGCCTGGGGGCTGGAAAGCAGCAGGAAGTTGTATGAAGGATGACTGCAAAGGTAGCATCCGGTTTTTGAGTGCTAGGTTTGTGTCGGGCTGAGTGCTTTGCCTACATTGTCCCTTCAAGCCTCAACGTGACCCTGGAGGGAGTTGTCGTTTCCATTTTACAGATGAAGAAACTAGTCTGCAGAGATAAAGTAATTGACCAGAGGTGGCAGAGTTAGCAGGCAGCAAAGACGGGATTTGGACACAGAGCGGTCTGGTTCCTGGGCTCCTGCTGCTGGCAGAAGGTGCTCTCAGGGCACTCCCCTCTGTAACTTCAGACAAATTCCTTCCCTGCAAAAGTGGAGACAGGAAAGATATTCAGTCCCATCTCCCCTTTATTTCCTTGTGGTTGAAACAGATCAGATGCATGGCATCCAAGAGAGAGGGAAAAAATTAGACTCCCCAACCCCAGTCCAGAGGTGGGAAGTAGTTCTGAGACCAACCGATGGCAACATCCAGAATCAGTAGAGACCAGAACTGGGGCGGATTAGCAACGAACTGGCCATGTCTGTTGCGAGCATCGGAGGTGCAGTGATAACAAGGGCACCCCACATTTGCCATCCCCGTTCCAGTCTTTTTTTCACATGAATCCATATTATTTTTAAAAGCACAAATAAACACCCACACATATATACTATAGACATATGTTATTTTTGCCCACTTAGAATCCATCTTCCTTCTTCTTGTAAAATAACCACAACAAAACCGACATCATAAAACCATAAAAAAGTACGTGCACGCACACGCACGCACACACACACGCTGGCTTTCCTGTGGGGGACGATCCCACCCCCTTCACCGGTAATAAGCACATGACACGTGAATGAGCAGGTCTGGCCAACCAGAGATCCAATCACTCATCCTCTGGCTCAGTGATTGGTTTAGGGAATCACACTCGACTCAACTCAGGTGAGGGATGCTCAAGCCTGGCATGTTCGCTGGGGGGGGGGGGGGGGGGGGGGGGGGGGGGGGGGGGGGGGGGGGGGGGGGGGGGGGGGGGGGGGGGGGGGGGGGGGGGGGGGGGGGGGG